>JAOEHY010009966.1:0-33961 GCA_025447955.1 Psilopsiagon aurifrons
TGAATGGTATGGAATAAGGGGTGGAATGTCATGGGTTCAGCAGTAGCAGTCATTTTTCTCCTTCTTAGTAGCTGGTGTAGTGCTGTGTTTTTGACTTGTGGCCTGAGTACAGCGCTGATAACACCAATGTTTTAGTTACTGCTTAGTACATTGTGGCTGATTTATGGCTTAAACCACGACACCATCCGATTCTAATGAAAGAGGTAAGCTCTTCAAGTTAGTCTTTAAGTAGGAAAGAGAAGATTCAAGTTAAGCTAGATTCCTTTTCACTACCTTAGGTAGCGTGAAAGGGAGAACTGTTCCTGCTCAAGGTCCTGTACACTTCAAAGCTGTTTCAGGATATAGACAGGATAATTGCAATATACTATGTACATGTAACTTAATTCTTATGTAATTACTCCAGACAGATTTACTTTTTAATCAGAGTAGAAAATCAGAAGCTCTTATGGTATCATACATTTAATGTGAAACCAGACATGACAAAATGTTCAGTCAAATTTTGTGTATCCAAGGTAGTGACTAGTGGGATACAAGCAACTCTCCACTTAGTTTTATTGACAATAGTTGTCTGAAGTAGAGAGTGAAATTCTGCCAAAGTCAGTGGAAAACACTAAGCCATGCAGATACCCAATGAGCCTTATACTCTTCCTGGATGCTTGGCTGGCCTGAAGAAAGCATTCCAGAGCTTTGAATCTCCCTCCTGATTCATGTGGTGTCTTGTAGCTTCTATTTGGTATGCACAGCAAAATAAATCCCCTAGCACTGACTGGTCCTTGTGCTTTTACAGCTGGCAGGCTGTCTGAATGCGTCCCTGGGGTTGCTGGCTTGATCTCCAGCAGAGAGCTGCAGCTTCACCCAGCCAAGCCCAGACACACCATTTGGTGAATTCAAGTCCATTTTTAGCCAACTCAGCCCAGCATTGATCAGAGGTCCTTCATTCTTTCTTGTTCACACAGCCAGCCTCAGCCCATGTGTCAAACTTCTGATATGACCTGCAGTATGTGATTTTCTGGGGACGAGATAGCAGGAGGCTGGCAATCCTTGTGGTAGCATCAGCATACTTCCCAGCATGCATGTATGCAAGCAATAGCAACTCTTTCCTCATAAGGGACCTTTCTTCTGTTCATGCGATATATACTGTCACGTGCTTACTAGGCTGTCATTGCTAAGTTCACAAAAAAAACTTCTAGATCAATCATGTTTTATCCTTCTGCTGCTCTTGTGTCTGTATGCCGAATATCCATTCATACAGAGGAATTCTTCAACAAAAAGAACAGAAGAAGGAGCAAACAAATGACTGCACATTTAGAACTAATGTGCACATTACCAAATCAAGGCACAAAAGCAAGCAAGGAAGAAGATAAAATATTTAGCTGCTTATACACTGTTGTCCTTAAGTTTATGAGAATAAATGCCCCACCAGTGTTACACAAATCATGCAGAAAGATTAATGTGGCTCAAATATTAATGAAAAAGATATTATAAACTATTAGCAAGATGAAGTGAAGAAAAAGTGATCACATATACGAGAAATACTCTACCTTTTTTCTGAGTCACTGACAGCTGATCAATTATGTTGATTGTTTATGGATTAGCAACCTAAGAAAATTGTGAAGTGCACTCCACAAGCCATAAAACCATGCAAGAGAACAGCAAGACCAGACTCTTTAATCCTTCATAATTTGTAAAAAACCCTTTAAATTTAGAGAAATTTCAATCTCATTGTGCTGACATTTAGAGATTTAAGGAATAGGTAGGTACAAACCAGTGCTTTAAATTGAAAGAGTGAGAGTGTGTTCAGAACCAGAAAAATATGTATCTTGAGGAGCATCTCAAGAAATGAAGCACCTTTCAAGGAAGACAAACATCATAAAGCAGAATTAAAAAGATGCTGGGGAGTGTCTGTGTTTAAGCCCATTTTAGCTACCACTATGACCATTTCAGGGAACTGATTAGGTTCAAATGTACATTGCATACCTGTACAATTACAAATACATACTGAAAATTAAAAAAAAAAAAAAAAGTAAATTCATCAGTATATATCCACATTATTTATCCATATGTATAAAATATGAATATCCTATTAACTGCTTAGCCAGGTGACCTTCATATTAGATGCTAAAAATTTCCCACTTCATCATAATTAAGAGGGCAATAAAGGGCATCTATTAATGTCAGAATTTTAATGATATCATATATAGATAATGTGCTTTAGACAATTTAAAAAGAGCTAGCTGCTGATAGCTTTGGAAGATAAAGGTCAATTTTCACTAAGTGTCTGGAACTGATGAAATTGCAGTTGCCTAGGAGAAAACCAGTATGGTGCCAATATTTAAAACCATGAAAAGGGTGAATTAGGTCATTAAAAACTCATAAATGAGGGTAGTTAGGCTATTTCAGTTCTGACACTAATCCCAGAATGATGGCAGAGGTGATATAAGACTTGTTTTTCTCTATCTTCAGTATTTCTTCTTACCAAGACTTGATTTTATTTGTTAGAAGTAAATGTATGATATATTTATTGAAATATTTGGAAGTAGAAGTTTAAGAGAATTATTTATATTAGTGCTCTGATACTAGATGAATAAGTTTATCACAGAACATATTATGCAAGATGCATTATGCATCAGCCTTTATACAGATGTAAATTGCTATATTATCTTCTTTCAGTAAGTGATGTCACGCTATCTACAGTTCTTAGTCTGCCTCCAAAGTTTAACTTTTTTATCATTTATTCATAATAAAACCAATCACTGGTGAAATTTGCAGTTAACTGTTGTGAAAGTTGTGTTCAAAAAATAGGTTGGTGAGATTAAAAACTCCACTTTTCGCAGCAAAATATGCACAATCAGAAGATTAATTTTACTGTGGTTCAAAGTCAAGCTATACATCTAAGAGGGAAGAATGCAGATGACATAAGCTGGAAAAAGTATATCTTAGAAAGTAGCCCTACTTAAGATACAAAATATTGGAAAACTAATGACACAAGGAATGTTGTCTATACTTTAGATTTAGACATAAAAAACATTGCATAATTTTAAATTGATATATGGGGAGACTATTAAAAAATATCATTACAGTCACTGCCTCATTTTTCCTATGTGAAACAGTTTTAGAAGAAAGGCAGTGTGTTTACACTGCATTGTCTTCATGTAGCTTCACTTACAAATATAGACTGCTCCATGTTATTCTGTGTTACATCTCTTTTGATATTAGCAGGTCATACCATAGGTCAGAATCTTTCATACACCACTGAGGTGTAAATATTTTCATTAAACTAGCATTCATTTTTTGATTTACCATTCAGTGCCAAGGCTGTTGGCTAGAAGATAAAGCTCGGACTTAATAGTGTGCAAATAGTATAAAAGTCAATAACAAGAGAAGCCTCTGACTTAGTAAAGTCAACATTAATCACAAATCAGTTATCTCAGATTTTTTGAGATAACTCATATAGAGTCTGCTGTAGCAAAGAGTGGTACCCAAGAATTTATTGCAAGGTCATATCCCAAAAGAGTCAAGGAATTTGCAGACCTGCCTAGGGCACTTGCAGAGCACTGACCTTGAAAGCTTCTCCCTTTTTAAACTATTTACTTCCTGTGGTGTGAGAGGAGGTAGAGAAGGGAGAAAATACAAGTGTGGGGCAAAGAATGTAGCTCTGGCAAGCTCTAGTATATGGTTTTGTTATGCCAATATGTGAGAAAAAGAAATGAAGTGGATAAGGCAGAACTAGCTTGTTGCAAAATAGAAAAAAGGTTTCAGATGTTGCATGTATATGCTATGTTGACCAAAAAGCAATTCTAAGATAACATATCTACCAATAAGGCCCAAGCAATATCTTACACAAATAGCATGGTTCTAAGGGAGCCATACTATTTCCAATGCAAACTATAAAACAAATATACCACTTTGAAATATTACTGAAAATAATAATTTAAGTAAATCTACTAGGTATGCTCCCTATTGCATTTTTTCCCATTCAACTTTTAATTTGTTTAGTATAGTAACAGTAAAGTCTATGCAGCTAAATGAAGTATTTCGGGCTGCGATTACAGTGTATGTTCTTTCCTCCAGCCATATTCTTTTAGTGATAGTTACTCCTTATAATGCCTTTTACCACAAAATAGGCATAAATTGTTAGCAGTATTTTTGTGACAGAAGAGCACAAAAGGTTTTTGAGTTGTATCCACCTGAGAAGTTCATCCTAATGGAGGAAAGATACAGCCTTTATTACAAATCTCTAGTATGATCACATTTGAAGTATTAAATTGTGTTACCTCATAATCAGAAAATTGTAACATCTGGATCTTAATCCTAAAAAGGTTTGGGAAAAGCTGGGAAACTATAAAAATGGGAAAATTGGTGGAAAATAGTAGGAAAAAAAATAAGTGAGGTAATTTAGCAAATGGAAAACATCAATAGAAAAAGTACAAGAATACACAGCAATTCAGAAATATGTGAGACATTACAGCTTATAAGCAAGTGTTATTTAGAATACATGAGGCACAGTCAAGTGGAAAAAAGTTAGCTGAATAAGCATTCACTGGTAAGGCACCTTGGCACTAGTCCCTGTTGAACTCATAATTTTTGTTCCATAGGAAGTGTTTTTAATAGACTTGTGGCACTACTTACAGTTAAGAAATAATTGAACTTTGACAAAAGGATTCTCCTTCTCTGTTCAGCCCAGTCATTGAAAAGATCTATAGGCTCAAGCAGCTTTGCCAATTTATGCCAGATGAGAATCCGGTCTTACTACCTGCATCATGTAGCATAAGAAAGACATAAAGAGAAAGATGATACAGAACATGGAAGGCATTTGTGTGGTGCACAGATCAGTTTAATGTTCAGTCAGACAGGAGGAGATAAATAGCGCTGCAACACCACTGTTCCACTTCATTACTCTATATTATTTCAGAAGAGATCTTTGTTTTAATGCAGGAATCAGCTCTTCCATGAGTTCATTTAGTATTTTTGATACCATATCATGACCCCCCCAACTCATCGTGCAAACTTAAATCACATTTTTGAGTCTGCTTGTCTAATTCATAATCTGCATGAAACTGTACTCTAGTTTAACATTTACGTTGTAGCTTTGTCATGGTTTAAGAGCAGCTGGCAACTCAGAACCACACAGCCGCCCTCTCACTCCCCCTCCTTCCTCTCCCCGTTTCCAGAGGGATGGGGAGGAGAATTGAAAGAATGTAACTCCCACAGATTGAGATAAGAACAGTCCAGTAACTAAGGTATAAACAAACCACTGCTGCTACCACCAGTAATAGTAATGATAAGGGAAATAACAAGGGAAGAGAATACAACCACTCACCACCCACCATCCGATACCCAGCCTGACCCGAGCAGTGATCTAGCCCTTCTGGGTAACTGCCCCCAGTTTATATAGTGGGCATGATGTGCTGTGGTATGGAATACCTCTTTGGCTACTTTGGGTCAGATGTCCTGTCTCTGCTTCCTCACAGCTTCCCCTCCTCTCTGGCAGAGCATGAGACTCAGAAAGTCCTTGATCAGACTAAACATTACTGAGCAGCAACTAAATATATCGGTGTTATCAGCATTGTTCCCAGGCTGAAAGTCAAAACCACAGCACTGCACCAGCTACTAAGAAGGAGAAAAAAGACTGCTACTGCTGAACCCAGGACAAACATCCAAACATAAAACATTAGTATGGATAAGTGCTACTGTTCTTAAACTGGAGCAAAGACAGTCAGAAATGTCACACAAAAATCTTTTTTTGGTTTGCTATAAACAGGCTATGCCCAAAACTTTGGCTGAAAGGTTACTATCTGAAAATCTTCAATAAAAATAGTTGTGAGATTTATGAGTTTACCTAATTATTTGTCTGGTTTATATGACTCTGCAACATTGTTTTAATCTGCTGACGGAGTATTAGCTATCCAGACTTCATACAGAGCACAGTTCCTTTTACAGAGAAATGCTGTTAGGAATTTTGATTGCAATATGCTGACATAACATTTTATTCGATTGCAAGCATTTGAGTCTGCAGATGAAAATACTTTAAAAAAAGTACACAAATACAGAAATTAAAAAAAAAATCATAAAAAAAATTAAGATCTAGGAATGGCACATTTAAAATAAAAAAAAGAAACTGTTTTCTGAGAATTTTATGTGACCTCTGAGTGAAAGAGATGGGCAACAAGTTATGTTAAAAATAATGTCATAAAGGCATTCTCATCCTTACCAATGCTGCATGACTGTATTGTCAGAGGGATATAGTCAGTAATTCTGTATTCAAGCAGGCACTCTTTTGGAAGAGAGAGGTTTCTAGGAAACTCCAAATTTAAAAGTGGAACTTTGTCTTTTCAAGTCTCCTTGGAGTAAAAAGCAGAGATATCTTATTAGAAATGTAATGCAAAAAAAATCACATTGTGCCTTTTCAATCCCTGCCCCTCTCTTCCCTAAGGAGAGAGATTCCTGGTTCCTGGTCCCCACCACTCTTTTGCTTGCATTATGTAGCAGTAGTGGAGTACACCGGTACCAATTGTTAGAGTTACCTTTTCTAGGAATACACCATCAGTTCTCTCTCAGTTTCTTCTCATATATTAAAACATGATTATTCAACTTTAACCTTTTAGGTAACATTGATCATCTCTAAGTTCTTTCCATAAATCTACTTCTGAACAGAAATTCTGTGCTTCAATGCTAGCCACCTTTTAAATTGGACTAAACCATGTGGAGTGTTGCATGGTAAAGGAACAGGAAATAGACTAAGATTTGTTTCCTTTTGTGATCTAAAGCAAGAATGAAGTTAAGCCACTGTAGCTGACATACTAGAGGTTAGACTTAGGGAAAATTTTTAGGCATCATCACTCAAAATATTGAGGTTAGTCTTAGAGAAGGTCTCTAGGAATTGTCACTCAAACTACTGGAATATCAGAAATCTGAAACTCTGGTTTAAAGAACCAACACCACCAGGCTTTAAAAATAAGGCAGCTAACAGGGGTTTTAGAAGAGCTCTTTTAGCATTCATGGAGTGGCTGGGGCAGTAGGAGACACACTGTCTAAAACCTCCCTCCATTTGGGTTTCAGCATCAACTTCAAGCCTAATGACGGAATGTTGTGGCCTGAATGGCCCTAGTGATTAGAACATTTAGGGATCTGAAGACTTTGTGTAAGCTTTTCCTGACCCTCGGGATATTGCATCCGTATGTTCCCACTTCCCAGCTTGTCCTCATTAACATTCTATAAAGTAGGCTAGATTGGAGAAAAGAAAAAGGAGAAGAAACACATATTCATTGTTTCCCTTGTTGAAACTGGGCTGCCCCGCAAAGAATGCAAGACTGACAGCATCAGAGAGAATAAACAAGAGGGAGTTTGATGCTACAAGACAACAACGAAAATGCTTGTGCTTGCTGAGTTGCTGACAAAGGCAAAGGACCCTCTACCAGATGCAGCAAATTGTTCAAGAAGGTTCATTAAAACTGGCAAAGATTATACAGGCAAAACATCAGCATCACTGACTTGTGTCAAAGTATTTCTTAAAGAATATCACCATTTAAGAGAGCCTTATCTATTCTGTAGAAGAGAATGCGCTGCCTCATCCTGAGAAAACATGCCACAAGAAACTGACCTTTCTGGGGCCAGTGGGTCTGCTGCTAGTAGGAGAATACTCTGTTTCTGTTTGTTGAAAATTGGAGTGACATCATCCCAGGCTGTCAGATTGTAATCCTGTCTTCCTTGTGCTGCAGATCCATTGAGTAACATCATTGACAACAGAAGCTAGAAATAATTCTTCAAAAGGATCTGACTAAAGAATTACTTTCTAGAAGTGACTAATTATAGGACCTCAATGGATAACAGCTTGAAATAGTTTCAGTCAAGGTTACGGACAGGAAAAAATATCTTGGATAGCTTGAAGGAAAGTAGGTAAAGACAAAATAATTAGAGACTACTCTGTAAAATCGACCTTAATCAGAAAAAAAAAATCATAGCTTTAGAGAATCAAATTATCACCATTGAAAATGTGGTGAGAGCTGCTTACAATGACTATGAAAACAGCTTCAGTTATGGCAGGATGCTTTATTTAAACAAAAAACAAACAAAAAATAATGGAGGCTGTACATACTAAAAATTTTCACATCAACCAAGTTTCAATTATTATGCTCCTAAAAAGTGGCTAAACATGTCACCTTAGGGTTTTGTGTTGTATTTCTAATGGTTTTTTTTCAGTTTAAGAACAAAATCTTTTGTTGCTGAGCACCAGCCTTGCAAGCTCACCATGGGGTCTAGGAATCAAAGTCAGCATTTGCAGTTTTATGTGTTATTACCAGTTTTACAATAAGAATTTAGCTGAGACTTCTGTTTGTATGTAACCCAGAACTGTCAACTATTTTCAGTCATAGGTACATAATATTGGCCCAGCAAAAACAATGGAGTTTTGCGAGAAAAATGTATTTTTTTTTCACCAACCTTTTGATCACAACTGAATTTCAGTATTTGAAAGTAAAAAGTATTTTTACCTGCAGTGTATCAGATAAAGAATCTTAATATATATTACACAGCTGGTGCATATCTGGTGCAAGTACAAACCAACAAGCAATAATTAGAAAATCATAAAAAGCAGATTTCTGGTGAATCTTCTCCTATTGCCAGCCAGCCAAATATATTGATAAATTGCCAAGAAATTCAGAACTTCATTGTTGTCACAAAATTCAAAGTTAAATATAATTCACATCTACTAAGCTACTGGCTTAATACATGGTGTTAACTACTAGCAAAAATTCATCTCTATCATCTCTCTCCCTCTCTTTCTCTCTCTCACTATCTGTCCACACTTCTATCTCTATCTTTATCCATTCTTAAGTTCCTGAAGGATGTGAATAGATTATTGATTTATATTTTCAATTTTATAAACAAAGGAACAGAATAAGGGACTGAGAGTCAAAATACTTTGCAGGTGACCAATAGTGAGAGTGATGAAAAATAAACATCAGACTACTTGAACAACAGAGAGGATACTTGCTTTCTTTGAGGTGTATACTTTGGCGTCTGCAGTTTTGCTACACCATATGCCCAGAGGTACTGGCTCTGAAGATAAACATTGTACGTAAGTTCTATTGCAAATCAGGATTCACTATTTGTGTGTCCTTGCAGCTGTGAAATATAATGCCTCAACCTGAGAAAAACTTCTCAATGCAAAGTCTTTGTAATGAAAGTCCTGACACCAGGAAAATTTCCCTCTTTTGTAGAAGGATACCTGAATGAGAAAAAAGAAGTGAAGTTCACTAACATTTGATTGTTGGCATACACTTACTTTTCCACCTGTGAAACCTACATATCTCCTTGTTCAGCATGCTCATTCTTTCAAAATAGTGTATCTATTTATACCCAATTTTCTATCTCTTTCAAGCCTCTGAACTATGTTATCTTAATAGATGCTTAAAATTTAGAAGTAACAATGTTCTGATACATAGACTCTAATTCCTAGTTATGGACCTCACCCTATTTCTCCCTAAACTCCCTGATTGGCTGCTGGTTTTGTTTTTGTGTTGGTTGGTTTTTTGTTTGTTTGTTTGTTTGTTTTTAATTCAATGTTTTAGTCATGTGTTTATCTTTACTTTTTATACAGGGATAATTTAAAAAAGAGAGCACTACCAGGCTTAGAACCAAACACAGATGCACTTTTCCCTGTTAATTTATACAAAGAACTGAGCTGACCATACCTGAAAAACTTGCTAAGGGGTACGCTACAGTACTACAAACTAGGACCAATGTCTGAATACGGATCTCTGATACATATAAGTACAGAAACTTCTTATACAAACAACAGAAAATATATGTTGTTCATAAAGTTAATAGCAGTAGTAGAAGAATATATTCATATGGAGATTTGAGCATGAAATTCTAAGGTTTCTATTCCTCAATTCTAAATTGAGAATGGATATTCTACCATTCACTCTATCTCAAAACATTCAAAATATTAATTTCAAGCAATTATAGTTAGATGAGTTATTTCTAATTCAGTTTTTGACACACACCAAGCCAGCGCATAAAATCTGTTCTGAATAACTTTGATATATTCTGAGATAATTCTTATACATAATCTAACAATTTTACATGCAAAACCTGATAGGAAGACTGGAATGGGAAGTATTCTCTCCACAAATGCTAAAAACTATAATAATAGATTCAGAACTGTGTTTGTTGACTCATAAACTGTAGGCATGCTATGAACTATGGTAGTCTTCCTCTGCACGCACAATAAATATTATACCCTAAGATAAAGTCAGACTAGGAATAAATCTACATTCCAGGCTCCTGAGAGGTAGTCTGTGGCCAGGAGTACAGGCATAGCTGTAACAGCTGTGGGACAGCTTCATGCATTATTTCCAGGCTTTCTACTTGAAGCCCTACTCACTTGGAAACCCTTCAGATATTTTCACAGAAAAAGATATAAAGCCTAGTCAGGCTACTGCAAGAATAATCAGTTACTGAAGAATGTGGGTTTGGGGCAAATGATGAATTATCATTGTGTCTTTCCATTTATGCTAAACACACTACTCTGTGGATGATATAAACAAAGTCTACATAAGGACCTCTGCTAGGGGAGTTGAGAGATGAACAGTGATGAAGAGGTTGCATCCTGTGTATTTTTTCCTAATATGTCTGTCTCAGAAGTTGTGTGCTATCAGCTTATGAAACTGGGGAGAGCAATAAAAATTTAAAGCCTCATACATTCCCACTTTTGGTTAGTATCAAACATTACAGCATTACAGAAAGAGAGTACTTGCCAGTGAAGACACCACAGTGACAGGCCGAGTGTTCTGTATTTAAGCCTCATAAAATGTTGTTCATTTGAGAGACAGATGTTAGGGTTTTTTCCTGATCAAAAGCAGCAATATTGTACTCAGCACAGCTTTCAAGCAGTTCTTGGGCCACTGCTTTTATATGTTTCCCCCTAACTCCCCTCCCTTTTCTAACTCTGACTGCATGTACTCTTTGTTTAAATCCACATTACAGTAGTGCCAAAGGCTGAAACTCACCATGGGAGGCTGATTTTGCAGAAAACAGCTCTAAAGAGGTACTAAATTTCACTGAAAAAGATTTTCATGTGGTTACATTCAAATAAAGTCTATGCATTGAGATGTTCTTTCATGCAAAAAAAATTGACATAAATTTTGCCTTTTTTTTTAGGTTATTTATTGTTTGCATTCTAATATTAAAGGCCAATCAAAATCAGAATTTAGCAAAGTTAAATATTTGCCTTGTGCCACTGTGTTAATATCAGTGTTTAACAAAATTTATTTCTCATCACTGCATCACCAGTTATAATTCCTTTTCTGAAAAAAGAGGAATTAAAACACAGAAATACTAGGTGCAACAAGGAACTTAACTGCATGTTATAGGCAGCTGGCCTCTGCAGCGTAGTACTGAAAGAATTGTTTAGGATCTTTCTATAATCTATGGGAAGAGCATGTGGTTTTAAGCAACAATTGCCACACTAGAAACATTTAAACAGGGTATTGCTTAAATATAATTAGTGCTGTGAAAAGGCCAGTAAGCATGAGAATTGGCCTGAAATGTGATTGTTTTGTAGGTTGTTTATTGCCTGCAGCATGAACTTTGATGCTTTTGTTTGGTGTTTGCAGCATAAAAAACTCCTCAATAGCTTTGCTGTTCAGTTTGCTCTTGCTCATTATATAAATGCTAAGGATAGAAAAATCCCTGAATATTTTATGATATAGGAAATTAGGCAGTGAGGATTCTTCTGTATTCTGATATGAAGTCTTAAAGAAAGGAGTCTGAAAGCTTCATTTCTATGACCTCAGCCTTGCTTCCCAGCTGAAAGCAGGACAACGATACAGCAATAGAGTACATTCTTATACAATATAGCCTACAAAATAGCCTTCTGACCACATTTGGCTGCAAATCAGAGCCCTTCCACATAAGCATCTGTTCCATATTCTTTAGCAGTATGCTTTATACAAAAAATAATTTATTTTATTCTTATTAAAAGTTTGGTCAGGTCATAACGAGAGATGTGAATACTTTTCCCCTGTAATTAATCAGGCTCCATCATGGCCTACCTATTTGTAATACTTTGAAGAATTTTTTGTGAGGAAAAAAAAATCCCTGGAGAGTTAGAAGAAACAGACCCATATTATTTTACAAGTTGAAGATAAAAATAAAAAACAATTCCATGTTTCTTAGAAGTTTAAAGTACAACAAATTTGTTTTAAAGGAGAGTTCAGCTTGGCAGGCACCTTTGTCATTAATCTTTGTGCACTTATAAAAAAAAAATCTATTCAATATTCTACCAAATAAACCTATAGAAACTTTTTCTTGGTGCAGTATACAGTTCCACTTACAAAGCGGATGATAATTTGAGGGAGAAGTAGAGTAGAAAATGTTCAAGATATTTATTTGATCCAAACCACAAGTAGTGCCTTTTGTGATTGACTGGATTACTTTCTACTGAAACACTGCATGCTCCCAGGGCAGGGCAGATCTTCTCTAATCACACCTCAACAACCAACTAACAGATACAAAGATCTAGGAGAAAACTCCTTGAGTCTGACAAATGTCCAAGGAGTTTATAAAGCTATTAATGTAAAGGTTGGAAAAAAAAAAAAAAAATTCTTAAAAGAACAAGCTAGTGTTAAAACGGCATAGCCCTAACAGAGACAAGGCAGATAAACCAGGCAACACCCTCATTCTTAGGCATTCAGTTAAAGAAGTCTAAAAATGCAAAAGGGATTTTCTTAATGCTTAAGTTTACTGTAAGTCGGTTGGTTCAACCACATACCAGAGCAGTGTATTCATTCACAGTGTTGGGCACAGATGTTGCAAGAATGCCTGTTTGTGTATGCCTCACAGAATTTTAAGGGGGGGTTATTTCAATATATCTGCTCTGTCAAATCTATTGATCTGAGGCAATTTTGAAGGGAAACAGATAGTACAATGAAGGGTTAAATAGTAAACTCCAGCGTTTCTAACTGCAATTAATTTGTTAATTTACATAAATTTCAGATTGGTATAACTACTGTGCTGTGTTACACAAGAAATGCAACTGATTCATTTAATACTGCCCTGATTTTTGTATTAGATAGTTTCAGAATACAGGAATATTAGATATTTATTCAGTCAGAAGGCAGACGTTCTGAGTTTATACCAAGTTTATTTAATCAATCAGATTATAAAAACTGGAAAAGATAAATTGTGCACAGTGATAACTAAGTCCTGAAAAGAATGAGAAGAAGCAAAAAGAGAGACTTATACCTTTGTTCTAGTTTTCATATAGTTGTCACACTAGTGGATACTTCTGAATTTCATGCAGCTTTGATTTTCATAGTGAAACCAAATATCAAAAAACAACTGCAATTTAAGAGCACTGTACAGCAAATATTTGACAAATTATGGGGTTTTGTATTAAAAAAAAAGAAAAAAATCAGCTTGAAGTATGATGTAGAAGTGCTTACTTTAACAAAGTTGTGCTCTCAATTGCTCAACAGAAACAGGAAGCAAGATAAGCCAGTGGAATCATCTCCAAAGCCAATAGAAATCTGTTATCCTGGACTATGAGAATCTTATGGCATGGATCATACAAAATATCTGAGTGAGAGCATTAATTTAAAGACTAAGTAGATCGATTGTAAATGCATTTCATTCTGATACTAAACTCCTCATTTTTATGCCTTAAAGTGAAACATGCATGCTACAATATTTTCTCTCTTTTCTTTGTAGGCAGATCTCACTACAAGGAATCGTTTCCCTTCATGCCTCCTTACCCAAACCCGTGTAAGTAATGAGGATTCCCCCTTGAACAAAATTAAATTTTTATCCTTTACTACAGTGGACAAAAGCCTTAGAGTATGTCTCACTGCAACATAAAAATAATGGAAAAAAATATTTCCCAAAGCTGCTGTTACCTTAAAGCTATTTCTTCATTCTGCGGGGGTCTGCCATCATTTTCAAATAAACCAAATTAGTATCACTTGGATGGAATGTGGTTTTGCATAGGTGATAGGTTTTCTGATTGCTGTGAGAATATGTATAGCTATATATTTAACTTTCTAAAGTTGCCTGTATATCCTTATGGACTGCATGAATAAGGGTCAACAAAAATGTAAGTTTTGTTCATGTGACAACAGCAAGAGTGAGCAGGCGGCTCACATCATTTACATCTAGGAAGACAGGAAAAGTCTGCCAGATCCCCTCAAAGACAGCCTCTGAGGCCACCACTAGATGCTGTGCAATGGCCCCATTGAAGTATAAAGGGAAAATATTGAAGAAACATGCCCTGATATTCAGTAACAAGTCTTACCAGATTGGCTGGTCAAATCTTAGAATCATAGAATCATGGAATAGTTAGGGTTGGAAAAGACCGGAAGATCATCTAGTTCCAACCACCCTGCCATGGGCAGGGACATCTCCCATTAAACTATATCACCCAAGACTCTGTCCAACTGGGCCTTGAATACTGCCAGGGATGGAGCATTCACAACTTCCCTCGGAAACCCATTCCAGTGCCTCACCACACTTACAGTAAAGAATTTCTTCCTCATATCCAATCTAAACTTCTCCTGTTGAAGTTTGATCCCGTTACTCCTTGTCCTATCACTACAGTCTCTAATGAAGAGTCCCTCCCCAGCATCCCTAGAGGCCCCCTTCTTGGAAGGCTGCTATAAGGTCTCCGTGCACCCTTCTCTTCTCCAGGCTGAACAGCCCCAACTTTCTCAGCCTATCTTCCTACGGGAGGTGCTCCAGTCCCCTGATCATCCCTGTGGCCCTCCTCTGCACTTGCTCCAACAGTCCTTTTTATGTTGAGGACACCAAAACTGCACACAATACTTCAAGTGAGATCTCACAAGAGCAGAATAGAAAGGCAAGATCACCTCCCTTGACCTGCTGGTCACGCTCCTTTTGATGCAGCCCAGTATATAGCTGGCTTTCCAAGCTGCAAGCACACACTGCTGGTTCACGTTCATTTTTCTGTTGATCAACACCCCTATCACTACCCCTATCTGCTCAGGGCTGCTCTGAATCTATTCTCTATCCAACCTGTAGCTGTGACTGGGTTTGCTCTGATGCAGGTGTAGGACTTTGCACTTGTCATGGTTATACTTGATCAGGTTGGCATCAGCCCACCTCACAAGCATGTCAAGGTCCCTCAGGATGGCATTCCTTCTCTCCAGTGTATCGAACAAACCACCCAGATTGGTGTCATCAGCAACCTTGCTGAGGGCGCACTGAATCCCACTGTCCATGTGTCGTGGTTTAAGAACAGTCAGCCTCGCAGTTCGCTCACTCATTGCCCCCCTCTTTCTTCCCCCCAGGTCCTGGGGGAATGGGGAGGATAATAAAAAGAATGATGGAAGGAGAATCGAAAGATTGCAACTCCCACAAGTTGAGATAAGAACAGTTCAATAACTAAGGCATAACTCAAATCACTACTGCTACCACCAATAATAATAATGACCAGGGAAAAGCAAGGGAAAAGAATGCAGTTGCTCACCACTCAATACCAAGCCCAACCCAGCAGTGAACTCCCCTCATCCAGGTCTTTGCCCTCCATTTTTACATCCTGAGCATGACGTGCTGCGGTATGGAATACCTCTTTGGTCAGTTTGGGTCAGGTGTCCTGTTTCTGCTTCCTCCCAGCTTCCCCTCCTTGGTGGCAGAGCATGAGACTCAGGAAGTCCTTGGTCAAACCAAACATTCTAAGCTGTAAATGAAAACATCAGTGTTATCAGCACTGTTCCTAGGCTGAGAGTCAAAAACACAGCGCTGCAACAGCTACAAAGAAGGAGAAAAAAGACTGCTACTGCTGAACCCAGGCCACCATGTCACCCACAAAGATGTTGAACAAGACTGGTCCCAACACCCACCCCTGAGGGGCATCACTGGTCTCCAGCTGGTCATTGTGCCATTGACCACAACTCTTTGTGTGTGCGCATCCAGCCAGTTCTTTATCCACTGAGTGGTTCATCTACCAAATTGATGTCTGTCCAACTTAGAGACAAGGTGTCATGCGAGACAGTGTCAAACACTTTGCACAAGTCCAGGTAGATGAAATCATCTGCTCTACCCCTGTCCATCAGTTCCATAGCCCCATCATAGAGGGCCACCAAATTGCTCAGGCAATTGCTGGCTGTCATCAAGCACCTTGTTGTTTTTCATGTGCCCCAGCATGCTTCTGTGAAAACCTGTGATCAATACAAAATTATCGCATCTATAGTAGGGATGTGTCTATCACAATTTCACTAGTTACCCCTAGGTTTCCTCTACAGAAAATGGAGACAAATGGGCACCTGAAGATTGTAATCCCAGGCACAGCTACAGGGTGGGCAGAGAAGAGATTCAGAGCAGCACTGCACAGAAGGACTTGGGGGTGTTGGTTGATGAAATAATGAGCGCTATCTGGCAGTGTGCGCTTGCAGCCCAGAAAGCCAACTGTATCCTGGGCTACATCAAAAGGAGTGTGACCAGAATTTCGAGGGAGGTGATCCTGCCCCTCTACTCTGCTCTGGTAAGGCCTCACTTGAAGTATTGTGTGCAGTTTTGGTGTCCTCAACATAAAAAGGACTGTTGGAACTATTGGAGCATGTGCAGAGGGCCACAGGGATGATCAGGGGACTGGAGCACCTCCCGTAGGAAGATAGGCTGAGAAAGTTGGGGCTGTTCAGCCTGGAGAAGAGAAGGGTGCATGGAGAACTCATAGCAACATTTCAGTATCTGATGGGGGCCTCTAGGGATGCTGGGGAGGGACTCTTCATTAGGGACTGTAGTGATAAGACAAGGAGTAATGGGTTTAAACTTCAACAGGGGAAGTTTATATTGGCTATGAGGAAGAAATTCTTTATTGTAAGTGTGGTGAGGCACTGAAATGGGTTTCTGAGAGGAGTTGTGAATGCTCCGTCTCTGGGAGTGCTCAAGGCCTGGTTGGACAGAGTCTTGGGTGGCATGGTTTAATGTGAGGTGTCCTTGTCTGTGGCAGGTGGGTTTGAACTAGATGATCTTAAGTTCCTTTCCAAGCCTGACTGTTCTGTGATTTTATCAGTATTTGGTAACACCAGTTTTCTGTAAAATCTGAAAAATAATGTGGCAAGTGAGCAGTGTTGATAACTCCTTCCAAAGTCTGCAGACTGCTGTCTGCAGCTGACAGACTAGATATTAGTTTCAGTAATCATCTACACTCCAACTGTTTGAGTCAACTGTTTCTAGTAGCTCCGGATGGAGCACGCCACTAGTCACGGCCAGAATGTCTCCAGAAACCAGTCTTTCCCAGTCTTATTTTACAGCAGAGTTTTACTGAGCATTTTTTCACAGACTTTTCTTTACTCATGTTACTATTATAAATAACAAGTGTATCACTCTGGACTAGCATTATATGTTGGGTTAAACTGCTCTGGAACTTTAATTTCAAGAATTTGGCTATATCTACAATATATTAACATTTCAGTCAACTCAGTGTATTATGTTATGAGTTCTTCTATATGGTTACTATCTTCAATATTATTCCATCATACACTTTCTATTTCTATTTTCTACTTTGTTTTTAAAAGAAGTATGTAGCTTGATTAGTAAATTATATTAAAAGCAGAAGTCTTCATGCGATTGATTAGGAAATAGCACTTAGATTACCCTCAGCATGGTTCAAGTACTTTGATTCAGAGAAAACTTCAGGAACAAATTCGCCAGCAAAGTTTTCTGGTTGACAAGCAGGTATCCTTTATTGCAGCACTGGGAGGCACGGGGGATAGCTCCTCCTAACTTGTGTCCCCTTATTGCCACACAGGCCATCTTTATATAGTCACTTGGGCATACATGAAGCTACACATGAATTACACCATTTTGCAGAAAGTTTCCTGCATACATACAAAATGTGACGGTGGTCTTTGAGAGTTGTCTACTTCTTCCAATAATCTTCATCACTGATTGCAGTTTTTGAAGTACCAGCTTAATTAACATAAGAAACGTAAGAAACATCCTGTCGCTCTACCTATCAGCTAGCTTAACTGCTTCCATTCTGGATATTTGCTAGTCCAGATACTCCCCAGTAGATGTTTACACCAATTTAATGGGTTCATTAACATAGAAATCATCCTGTCCCTACACCCATCAGCCAGTTTAGCTGTGCCCATTTGGTTGGCTTTCTTGGCTGCAAACGCACACTGCAGGCTCATGTTCATTTTTCCATCGACTAACACCCACAAGTCCTTCTGCTCAGGGCTGCTCTGAATCTCTTCTCTGCCCAACCTGCAGCTTTGACTGGGTTTGCTCTGATCCAGGTGTAGGACCTTGCATGTGGTTGGCATCAGCCCACGTCACAGGCTTGTCAAGGCCCCTCTGGATGGCATTCCTTCCCTCCAGTGTATCGACCGAACCACCCAGCTTGGTGGGTGAACCTTACTGAGGGCACACTCAATCCCACTGTTCATGTCAGTGACAAAGATGTTGAACAAGACCGGTTCCAACACCAGTCCCTGAGAGTCACCACTCATTACTGGTCTCCAAATGAACATTGAACCATTTAGTGCAACACTTCGCGTGCAGCCATCCAGCCAGTTTTTTATCCACTGAGTGGTTCACCTGTCAAATTGATGTCTCTCTAACTTAGAAACAAGGATCTCATGTGAGACAGTGTCAAACGCTTTGCACAAGTCCAGGTAGATGACATCAACTGCTCTACCACTATCCATCAGTCCTGTAGCCCCATCATGGAAGACCACCAGATTGCTCAGGCAGTTATTTACCCTTAGTGAAGCCATGCTGGCTGTCACCAAGCACCTTGTTGTTTTTCATGTGCCTCAGCATGCTTCTGTGAAAACCTGTGATCAATACAAAATTATTGCATCTGTATTAGGGATGTGTCTATCACAATTTCACTAGTTATCCCTAGGTTTCCTCTACAGAAAATGGAGACAAATGGGCACCTGAAGATTGTAATTTCTCTGACTTATTTTAGATGCTAACATTGGGACTAGATTTTTCATACACAAATGTCCAACCTGCATTTAGGATAAAGGAAGATTGTGGGCAACTAGCTCATATATAGATGTCATCATCATCCATGGCAGGTATTCAATTTTATTGTGCCCATCTCCCCTCAGTTTTTGGTACTAAAAGCTCTTTGAACATTCGAGCTGCTAGTGCTAACAGTTCTTTGAACTTTTGAAAAAAGATGTATTGGTTTATGTTTTCCTTCTGAGAGCTCTTGACTGTCTCCAGACAGTGAATTTGCTTCTTTGTTTATTAATGTTCCCAGGTTACCCATATTCCTGAAGTTCCAAGTTAGAGTTTACCTGAAAGGAATGTCATCTGCAATTCTGTATAATCAACCAACTAGTAGTGTCAAAACAGAACGGTCAAGAAAATATTCACATAGGAACTCTTATATTCTTTAACATGTGTAATGAGCTCTATGTGTTCTAATCTAAAAACTTCTTTGAACAATTTCTTAGTTTTGTTAAGAAGGTATCCTAATTATCAGCGAGAATGAATTAAGATTTATTTTGCTGAACTGGAATGAAGAAAACCCACGTGATGACCCTATCATTATAACATAATACTGCATGTGACTGGAAATGCTGCATGTATTCATCAAATGTGCAAAACCAAGTGCAAAGTGAAAAAAAATTAAGGTAATTAGATATATTGGAGTTTTTGAAAAGAGAAGAAGAAATAAAATATCCCCATTATTTCCTGCTAAAGGTCTGGGAATAGATTGTGTCCTCTTTCATAAATGAAAAAATAAATGCCTTGTAAAATAAAATATTATTTGAAAGGTAACAAAAGGAATAAAAGGCATGTAAAAAGTACAGTAAGTACATTTTTGTGCCTTTTTTCTCTAGAACAGTATAGAATATTTTCAAGTATGAAATTCATATTTAGACAAGAGTATAAAAATTGATAAATTTAGTCTTCCCTTTCTGATTACCCTGAATTACTTTTGTACCCACTTTCAGATCAAGTTGTAACATTTTTATTGGTCTTGTCAGCATGATGTACCAATGTTCACATATGTTTATGAATATCTAAGCCTTGATAATAGAAATAAGTATGGTGATGGCAATATATACTGAGTGATATGATGAGTGGTTTTAAAAAAAAAAAAAGAGATGAATACATTCCAAAAATGAGAAATTAGTATGTGAATCATTGAAAACAGAAGAAGAAAAATTGTGAAATTAAATAGGATGAAATTGTTTCCTGCTTTCTGTCAAGAATTATATTTGAAAAATGTGGTAGATTAAAGCAATATTTCTAGCTGAGAGCAACTCCCTTATCTTTCCTTCTCTTTCTTCTTTCCCCAAAACAATGATTTTGGTATTTTAAATTCAAAGTATGAGTAAAGTGACATTTTATATATTGTATTTCTGGTTTGGTTTTGTTTTTTTGGTTTGGTTTGCTTTGTTTTTTTTTTATTTTTTTGAAGGCTTTTTTTTGATATTTTTCCATTTTCCATTTTGCCTTTGTGCAAACTATTACTCTTCATGTTTCTCTTTGTGCATGTTCCCTTTGTGCTTGCACTTTCTTGTGCTATTATATAACTTCTTACTGTATAAAAATTGCTATAATAAAAATGCATTAGGAAAATCAGTGCTTGCTATAAATTTTTTTCAAATTCTTCACTGTTTTAAATGATTTTTATAGCTATCTTTAAAAATATGATTCCTATTTTCAACATACTCTCAATTTTGTCAAGTGGTCTCACTCTAACCGTATAGGAAAAAGCCAGTTTGGGTACTAAGAGAATGAAAAATAATCACACTTTGAGTCTGAACCTGCAAGCAAATATGGTAGTTAATTACATATGACTCATATGATTAGAAATACAGAATACAATAAGTTAATTATACATTTATAATGATATATTCTTATACTTTTCTAAGAACACAATTGTGCGTAGATACAAACTGGTGTTGTTACATAATTCCTTTTTCATCCTACCTGTTTTATAAGTAAAACTCACAACTTAAACCTTTTGTTAAAGTCTTTGTTTAAATCTTTGAACCTCGCACTTCGCTTTTTTTTTCATTTACTCTGAGAAATGTTTGTAGAAATTCTGTTGTGCTCTCTGACGTCATGTGTTTGTATCAGGTACTTGTTTCAGTTTCCCTTTACTAGATATTCTGAATCATAACCTTGTGGTGCTGACTGATCAACAATGAAAGAAACATTCTGTTCTTACAGAAATTGAGAAAAATTTCCCTTTGTACAACAATCACTAGAAATGCCTATCAGAAAAAAAAAAAAAACCCAAAACCAACCAACCAAACAAAAAAACCCCACACCACAACCCTCTTCATAGTATCTTGTGTTCCTCCTTGCTTTATGGACTGTTTACCATGTTGTACCACATGTACCTTCCTCACTTTGTCGCAGTTGAACGAGTCTATCCATTCCCAGACCTCATCGCAATTTGGAAAGTTACAATCATGATTTTTTCCTGCAGTATGCATTATTGTCATCTTAAACATGTTTCACACTCCTGAATATTTTGGAAATAGCTCAGACTATTTTTATGCATCTCATTGAGATCTTCTTATTGCTTTTGGAGATGCGCGTCTTGTTCTTTTGGCTAGGACTTCAAATTAACTGAATTGTGACCAGTACTGAAGAGCTGAAGTAGGTGGTGAAAACAGTCCACAGTATGATTTGAATTATCACATCATGTAGGGCTAGCACGAAAGCTTTTTATTCCTTGCTCCACATTTCTTAATCTGCTTTCTGTTGTTAGAGAAGTTTCTAGAAAGCTGATATTTTTTCCTCTGAAGAATGTCCATTTGCTGGTTTATTTATTTTAAAAGTGAACAAGGAAAACTTCAGACTTCTCATATCTTTTCCAAAAAGAGAAAGAAAGAGAGAATATTACACATATATTTTGAGAAAACAGTAGGGGCGTAAATCAAACACCAAGGTATCCAGAGTACACAGCTTCTGTGTTTCAGACAGGCAGGAGCACAATCCTAGATCTCAAAGCTGAAAAGTTCTTTGAACCAGCACTTTGTGGCAGGCAGATAATACAAGCTTATGCCATATTCTTGAAATATTGAGATCTTGGTAGAATCTGTTTTACATGGTGGAACTTTTAACTGAATGAACACTATTACAGCTTCAAGGAGGGAAAAAAGCACCCCACAAACACCTGTCAGGGATCATCCCACAAACAACTGAACAGGGATCATTCTACAAATATCTGAAGATAGTACTAATGCAACTTGCTTGGTGGTTGTAGCTGGCAGCCGTTCTGCTCAGAATTCCTTCTGAACTCATTTTTAATGCACATTACCATTGATTTATATATCATGGAAAAACCTACTTGAACTAATCTCCCTTAAACAGTAATAGGAAGCTTGACTAAATACACATCACTAGCATTTTTTTGGCTTCCTTGAATGTTAAAGCTTTCCTAAATTAAACCACATTTTACTCTGAAATACCTTAATAAACAAAACAGATATTTTGCTGGAAAATTGTGGTAGAAAATATTTGACTATGTCTATACTAGTAAATTAAATATGTTGAGGTGTGTTCATGAGCATTAAAGGTGGCTGCACAGTGTCTGCTCTGGGATGCTTTTTCCTTTAGGCATACAGTTACTGCATGAGAAATGCTTATGTTGAATAGTCCCTGGAATCCCAGATAGTATCCAGAAACAGTTAGGGACAACATTATAAGTCTTCAAACAAAACATGCTTGAGGGCCTTCTAACAGGGGAGTTGATCCTCCTGAGCCCCTCATGCTGTATTATTAAAAGCATGGACTCTGGTGCTTCCCGTAAGATCCCATTTTCATGAGTAATGTGAACAGTTTCTTCTCCTGTGAAAATAAAACCACTGTCTTTGTTGAAATACTGACTGTGTTTTGCAAGATTTAGTTCTTGCTGATGGCTAAAAGTCCTTCTCTTTGTGGCTTGTTTTTTTCATTTCTACTTTTGTATGACTCCCTCTACTATAGCAACTAAACAAAGATGAAGAGGAACAAAAAAACCCATCAACTTTACATAAGGATTTAATATAAGATTTTTTTTCATTTGTTTTTCAACTCACTAATTTTCTGGTAAATACCACAACATAATTGCATGAATACTCTGGTGGTAAGTAAAATAAATTAACAGAATATATAAGCCCCCTGACTTCATAGAACAAATAACAAATAAAATGAGCTATATTTTTATTGTGACTGAAGAGTTTGCTTCCATTGACACGGTACATTGGTTGCCACACATGTCACAGATTAATTTTTGCTTAAAAATGGATAAAGAACCCCTTAGCAGTCATTATAAAATTAAAAAGAGAGAGAGAAAAAAGAATATATACTAATTTCCAGATTCAGTTCCTCTTCGATGTCCAGAAGATTACATTATTCTTATTAAGGCTGATGTGAACATTTTATATAAGGAGAAAGAGACCCCGTATATTTGTGTATATGATCATCAAAGAATCTTTGAGAAAACCTTAATGTGACTCCTTTTAAGCATAAAACTTCTTGAAACAACCTTGATTTTTCACAAGACAGTTACACAATTATTAATCATTTCTTATTAAAGAAGCAGATTCTACTGCAAGCAAAAACAGTGTTAGTCCATTTTTATTCCACTTTTAACATGGTCTTCCAAATTAAAGGAACAAAGCAGTCTTTGGTGTCTCATAGATTAAATTTTCCAAGTTTATATGAACTTAAGGAAAGACTTCCTTTTTCCTCAACTTCTTCCCATACTCAGAGAAATCAGTCCCCCATTTCAATATAAACAGTCATTTAAATCTGTATAACATGACTCCAGAGAGGGAATAAAGAAGGCAAGTCTATATTGAGGATAATGAAATCTACTATAACTACACATGCATAAACACAGTCGATTTTGATAAAATAAAGGAGCATAGTAGCCCAAGTACAATAGAGAGCCTATTAAAAAGGATTTATGCATTACTTAGCACCACCAAAACAGTTCTCACTGAAATTTGTCATAATCGAAACACTAACGACAATAACGTAGTAGAAATGCATAGGTAAAGTGACATGCCAAAACAATCATGCTAATTCAGTTCTCTTTGATAATCTATATTGTCCTTGGATCTTTTTCCCTTGATTATAGTGATGAAAAAAATGAAATATTACATATAATAGAAAAAAATGGGAATGTTTAGAATATTGAGAATATATATATATTTAAACATTATATTTTGTATGAAGCCTAGGAAAGAAAAAATACCCAAAACCAACAACATCAGGGACAGAAGAAACTAAAGCCAATTAAATATGAAGCAATAGCTTGACAATATCACATGAGCAAGCAATGTGCTCAAAACAGAGACAGCCAGCAATTGCTTGGGATGCATTAGGAAAAGTATTTTCTTCAGGGCAAGGGAGGTGATACTTCCCTCACCTCAGCAATGCTGCGACCACACTCAGAATTTTTTGGTTCATGCTCAGGCTTGACAATACAGGAGACACCTGCACATAGAATCATAGAATCATAGAATAGTTAGGGTTGGAAAAGACATTAAGATCATCTAGTTCCAGCCACCCTGCCATGGCCAGCGACATCTCCCACTAAACCATGCCACCCAAGACTCTGTCCAGCCCAGCCTTGAATACTGCTAGGTATGGAGCATTCACAACTTCCCTGGGCAACCCATTCCAGTGCCTCACCACATTTACAGTGAAAAATTTCTTCCTCAGATCCAATCTAAACTTCCCCTTTTGAAGTTTGAACCCATTACTTCTTGTCCTGACACTATAGTCCCTAATGAAAAGTCCCTCCCCAGTGTCACTATAGGCCCCCTTCAGATATTGGAAGGCTGCTATGAGGTCTCCATGCACCCTTCTCTTCTCCAGGCTGAACAGCCCCAACTTTCTCAGCCTATCTTCATACGGGAGGTGCTCCAGTCCCCTGATCATCCTCGTGGCCCTCCTCCAGACTTGTTCCAACAGTTGCATGTCCTTTTTATGTTGAGGACACCAAAACTGCACACAATGCTCCAAGTGGGGTCTCACAAGAGCAGAGTAGAGGGGCAAGATCACCTCACTCAACCTGCTGGTCACGCTCCTTTTGATGCAGCCCAGGATACGGTTGGCTTTCTGGGATGCAAGCGCACACTGCCAGCTAGCGCTCATTATTTCATCAACCAACACCCCCAAGTCCTTCTGTGCAGGACTGCTCCGAATCTCTTCTCTGACCAACCTGTAGTTGTGCCTGGGATTGCTCCTACCCAGGTGCAGGGCCTTGCACTTGTCGTGTTTAAACTTCATCAGGTTGGCATCAGCCCACCTCACAAGCATGTCAAGGTCCCTCAGGATGGCATCCGTTCTCTCCAGCATATCAACTGAACCTCATGGCTTGGTGTCATAGGCAGGCTTGCTGAGGACTCACTCGATCCCACTGTTTATGTCACCAACAAAGATGTTGAACAAGATCAGTCCCAACATCGATCCCGGAAGCTCACCACTCGTTACTGGTCTCCAGCTGGACATTGAGCCATTGAGCACAACTCCCTGCATGCGGCCATCCAGCCAGTTCGTGGCTGGAGTTCAATAAAAGACCAGGAAGATGATTAGGGGACTGGAGTATCTGAAAAATGAGGAGGTGCTGAAAGTACTGTCACTCTTCAGCCTGGAGAAGGCTCTGGGAGATATAAGTGTGTATAAATTCCTGATGGAGAGGAATGATGAAGACATACCCTTCTCACTTGTACCCAGTGACAGAACAAGCACAAAGTGACATAAAGAAAATTCTATTCAAACATAAGAGAATACTCTTTTCAGCTGTGGCAGTGGTCAAAGGCTGGAAGTGCTGGCTCAGAGGTTGGTGTCTCAATCCCTGTAAATCTTCAAAAGCCATCTGGACATGTTCCTGGTCAACCAGTTCCACATTTCACTGCCTGAGCTGGGGTGTTAGACCATGTACCTCTAGATGCCCCTTCCAACTTCAACCGTTCAATGGTTTATTGTATATCTATGTAAAGATATACAATAAAGAATCAGATATTTTTTATTAAAAGAAAAACCCACACCAATAAAACACAGCATTTATGATAATGATGAAGAAGTACAACTGAATAGAGAAATACCACTTAATTTGGCTGCCGGCTGCCTGGAAAATAGAGAAAAGTTTCAGTGTGATATCTTTCATTGCAGTGGATATAATCCAAAGCTCATGGAAGTCAGGCAGAGAAAAAGAAAGGAAAGAAGGCAGACAGGCTGGCAGGAAGGCAAGAAGGCAAGAAGAAAGAAGGGCAGAAAGGCAGGCAGGCAGGCAGGAAGAAAGGAAGAAAGGAAGGAAGAAAGACAATATGTATCATTTAAATTTCAAGAGACTTTATAATTATTTAGTTAGTAAATTCAATATTTACTGAGTTATTAGAATAAAAGTCACATTACTAGGTAATTCTGCTGAAATGGATAAATCATTTTCTTGTGAACTTTAAAAGCACCTCATTCCATTATCCAAAGCAGCTTAAGCATAAAAATTGCTCACAGATGATTGAACAATCAGTACAAGAAAATGTACTTTCATACCTGTGTCAAAACACAGATGGTTTCCATGCACAATTAAAGCTTTTTAGAGATAAAATGAGTCTCTTTAGGTTTGACTTCAAAAAGTTGTTTTCATAGGTGACATTTCACGAATCATTCAAAGTTTATCTAAAATGCACTTTAAAGTAAATGAAAATGAAGATTCATTGTTTTTTTTTTTTATTTCCAAATTATACAAAGCATTCATGCATGCTTGGCAAATAAAATCAAATGCATTTAAAAAGTGAAACAAGTGAGTCCTTAGTAATAGTACCTATGTACATGTGATTTTCTGACTGCGGCAGATACCACTCTCATTAGAAAGGCAGGAAACCACTCCACATGATACAAATGCAGACACATCTACAGAAGTAAAGAAATTTGAAAACAGAGTATACACCTTGGTATGGTGCTGATAAAGAGTTTTAAGCAATAATATTTTCATTTAGCAGAAATGGAAACACAGAAAAGTAAGAGAATCAGATCCTAAAATGAATTTTTAATAGGACCTACATTTCTAGTTCTTAGATTAAGAAATGGCTGTAAATTTAAGAATGCCTTATTTTTTAAATGTTAGGACACTTATTTTTCATTCCATTCATTTGTAAATCACCTGCATATATTACTCACATTAAAAAAAAATCCTCTATTTCAAACCTTGTTTTAAATATTAAACTACCAGGCTCAGCTGGAGATTGGGCAGAGAAGTGATTCAGAGCAGCCCTGCAGTGTCTGCTCACAGCCCAGAAAGCCAACCGTATCCTGGGCTGCATCAAAAGGAGTGTGACCAGCAGGTCGAGGGAGGTTATCCTGCCCCTTCTACTCTGCTCTTGTGAGACCTCAGTTGGAGTATTGTGTGCAGTTCTGGTGTCCTCAACATAAAAAGTTCATGGAATTGTTAGAACAAGTCCAGAGGAGGGCCACGAGGATGATCAGGGGATTGGAACACCTCTCATATGAAGATAGGCTGAGAAAGTTGGGGCTGTTCAGCCTGGAGAAGAGAAGGCTGTGTGGAGACCTCATAGCAGCCTTCCAATATCTGATGGGGGCCTCTAGGGATGCTGGGGAGGGACTCATCATTAGGGACTATAGGGATAGGACAAGGGGTGATGGGCTAAAACTTAAACAGGGGAAGTTTAAATTGAATGTAAGGAGGAAGTTCTTTACTGTAAGTGTGGTGAGGCACTGGAATGGGTTTCTGAGGGAAGTTGTGAATGCTCCATTGCTGGAGGTGTTGAAGGCCAGGTTGGACAGAGCATTGGGTGATGTGGTTTAATGGGGGGTGTCCCTGCCCATGGCAGGGAGGTTGGAACTAGATGATCTTAAGGTCTTTTCCAACCCTAATTATTTTATGATTCTGTGTTTAGATGATTCTATATGGTGGAAAGAAATTTAAGCATACTAAAATCATATTTAAAATATTTTAGGTTAATTTTTTGATGTTGCAAATTTTAATGCTTCTTTCCTGTTTCTTCAGAATTTATCAGAATTGTTTCTCTTTTGATTTGTTTGTTTTCTAGGAAATTACACTGCCTCCAAATAATCTACTCTTTTGAGGCTGTTTTTTTTAAAGATTTATAGAAGTCCTTTATTTATTCCAGGATTTCTTATTTCCCTCTGTAGCACAGAAACCATTATTCCCTGCACTTTACAATGCATATTTTTTAATTTTTTTCTTATAAATCTCTTACCCTGAGGATCAGTAGTAGATATGATTATCATCTTTTTCTTTTTGCCATTCCTAACAAAGTGTGAGTTAATATTTCACTGCTACTTTTTGCACCTTCAGATGGGTTGAGGGATACTGTAATTACTGCACCTGGGTTTCTATTAACTTACAAAGTATCTGGAATGTTCACAATGAAATTCTGGAAATCTTTTAACATCACATGCACTAACTTATACTTAGTGTCACTTAAAAAATGACTCCTGAATAATTCTGTTTCCATTTTACTCTCTGAATCTTCACTGTTAACCACCATAGCAGACCTGGTCTTGCACAAATATAACCACAGGGTTAATTTTTTTATTCAGAGTAGCTCTTTTGCAGTCAATAAATACACGAACGTCTGTACAGTAACACATCTGACTTGGTGTGAGAAGGATCAAGATGCGATTACATGGTTGGCATGATCAAATGTTTTGTGATAAAGAAGTTGTATTGCGGACTCCTCCAACATATGTTTGTTATTTTCTAATGAGGCCTTCATTTGATGTCAAATGCATGCTTGTATCATGGAAATTTTTACTTCTATTAGCTAAGCCTCTGAAGTCATTTCAAGGCATATTATTTGAACTGTTTTATTTCCTTTTCTTTGAACATGTTTCAAAACACTGAAGTTTATAAACTATATTTAGAATCAGCCAGACTGATTTAGAACAGAAAAACTCTTTCCATGAATAAATTTTAAAATTTCATTACACATCATAGCTGAAATTTTTAATCTAGAATTTTTTTTTAATGAAAACACTCCTAAAGCAACAAAGTCACATTTGAGCACAGTTTTGACACTAGAGTTTGATAGCAACTTTAACATTTATATTTTATTATTTAATCCAACAACTTTAAATAATAAATGAAAAATTTACTGAATTTACAGTTCTATAGCACATATTTTGGTTATTTTTTTGAGTGAAATTTCATTGTTCTTTCATTTGGCACAGCGTAGCATAACAAGCAGTTCTTTATCTAAGTAAATTATATAATGAAAAAATCTGCCTTCCTTTTCTGAATCCTGTTCTCTTATTTTTTTCCTGAAATTTGTGTCCCATACTTCCTTGCTGGCATTAGACTTGTGCTTGATATTTACTTGTCCCTACAGGAGGAGGCAGGAATTTGTGAGGGTGGTGAGACAGGTTGCCATAGCCACCAGGGAGCAGGTTGCCCAGAGAAGCTGTGAATTCTTGAGGCTGTTTCTTCTTGTGCTATCATCACTCCATCTTCTTTTCAGGTACTTGCAGAGAATGAGCCTTTCTGAGCTACCCAGGAAGCAAATGCAGGTCAGTTGAGACTTTTTTTGCTTTGGTCTCACTGTACAGCAAAAACCCGTAGTTTCTCACAACAGCCCCCAAAATAGTTTATGATACATATTTTATAGTTTCTATTTTAGTTTCAAAGTTCACCCTTGGAAGTCAGTTGCATAGACAGAAACTCATATCCTTTTTCTTTATCATCATTAGTATTTTTTTAGTTATCTTTAATGTACCCATGGCAGAAAGTAAAGCTCATTGTGCCCCTGAGTGGAACTTTTCTTCTAATGTGGTATTTAAACTATTTTTACTTCTTAAATTAAAAAGGAGGAAGATTTTAATTCTGACAACAGAATAAAAATGGAAGACACAGTTGATGTCTCAGGCCTAGAGGGAGCTCTCTGAACTGTACTCAAGAAAATAACAGGGCTTTTCGTCTCCTTCTAAACCGTTAAACTTCTATTTTAAAATCAACAGCACTGATAGTTCGCCAGGTGACACTTTGACACCCTGCACTACCAAATGTTATCAACTGGCACGTTTGCCTTCAGTACACTTGAATAGTGAACTGGAAATTCAGGTAGTTATTCATTCAAAATACAAATACGTGTATCCATTACTTGACTAACTTCTCACTCCATAGCTTGAGCCAAAATTTCAAGTAATTTAATGGAAGAAATCCATAAAAGAAAAAGACATTCAATCTTTTTCGATCTTTTCCCTTTTTTCCTTTTTTTTTTTTTTTTTTTAGCTGAAAGTCCAGATGATAGAAGTTCCTAAAGCATCAGAAATACACAAGGAAAGTACTGGCTTGTCCACACAGGAACTAAAATCTCCTTGGAATAAGACTTTCTTGGGTGGAGATTAATTTCCTACCTTCAGTGAATTTGCTGAAGGAGATCAGTAACATACACCTTCACTGGTAGGCTATAGAGAGGAACAATGATGCTGCTTTCACTCTTAATGATTAGAAACTCAGTTTGCTTGGGCTTGTTCAAGGATCAATACTGAAACCTAAAATTCTGATGAATATTACTAGCACAACTTTTGAACAGGATATGATCAATTATATTTTAATAATGCAATCACACAAAAAAATCTATGAGTAGTAAACAAGTTCATTAGTAATAACTAGGTTGGGTTTGGAACTATGCTAAAAGAAGTTGCTTACAAATGTCTTCATAAACTGAAAACAAACAAATACAAGATTTACTGACAGACTGCCAAAACAAACTTTGCAAGCATGTGTTACAATGCTTCAATTTTGTTTCAAATTTTGGAAGTAAAAATGGCCCATATTACATTATTGTTTCTACTAAGAGGTGAGTTTAGTAATCTAGCTATGCCAAAGAAATATATTATGTCTTTTAAAGCCTACTATTGGAAAATTCATGAGTGAAAAAAGGGTGTGAAAAGATACTATGCTGAAGAATCTGTAATTATCTTATTGAAGTTCTTCCATTTAGGGTTCCATGCTTCATTGCCTTCCTTCTTACATAGTCAATTGCATACATAAAAGCTGAATATAACTATGAACCTTTGTAATGTGGAGGGATTTTTTCAATATTTGTATAATAAAGGATATGGATACCATTGCACTAAATTTTCACAGTCAATGTATCATGCAGTTGCATCTAGGGATTCCCACAAAAAGAATCTTTCATAAACACTATGCATAACTGATCAACAGATCTTACTCTGGCTTCCTAGTTACAATTCTGTTCTGATGGGTAAGTTCAAAACAATGAGATGCTAAAACATCTGCAGCAAACAGACTAATGCAGACCTAAATTTCAGTTTAGAAGCTGTAGCTTTACCTTTTTTGAAGAATCTTCACGTAAGCAAACGTTTATTATTATCATAATTATTATTGTATTATTATTTAAATGCTTTTGACACACGAATTCTTACCAAAATCAGCTTTGAAACCAGAGTTCTTTTTTTCAGCAAGGCTGTTTATAAAAAAAGATACGTGGTCATCACTTTACCAATAGAAGTTGCCTTAAAGTTATTATTGTGTTGGTGTTTCTAAAAGGTAAACTCTGAAATGAAAAAAAAAAAAAAGAGAATAATTTATTAAAAAAAAAAAACCAAACCTTGAATTCCTTTATTTACTATATCTATTATCTATTTGTTCCCTCACTATATTGTACCTACATTCTTAAGCTTCTAGCCTCCCACCTGGTCTAAGAATAAAATCAGTGTGCGAGAGATGCGAGATTTTAGGCATTATTCTGCATGGTATATATTTTGTATGGTATATATTTTGTATTATTATAATACTTATTATAATAATAATAATTATTATTATAGGATGTTCGAGTCCTGTAGTAACAGACACTAGAACAAGACAATTCATAAAAAAATCAAACGGCAATTATTTCTGTTTGCAATAATTTAATATATTTGACAGTTAGCCTTCTTACTTCTTCCTCTCTCTTGTCTGATGCTATAAAGGCTTTTCTTCTTGTTGAATACACAAAGACACTATGGTGAAATCCTTCCTCCTGGCAAAGAGTGCTGCAATGGACTCAGTCAGAAATCAATATGATTAGACGAAAGCCGTTTATTGCTTGTGAAGCTACTGTGTATATGCCTTAGGCTTACAGCTCTAACATTACATGTCATTCTACGATTGGTTACATATACTTAACAACAGGTATACTATTGGTTAATACGCTTCGTGGGAAACTAAATGCAGTTTTTGTAAGCAAAATTTACAATGCATTTTAGCAACATCCTTATCTTAGTTCCTTCTTATCTTCCAGGCCTGCATTCTTGTTTCATTAGCTATCCGGGAGTCATTTCTTTTCTATGGTCTGCTGCACAGAGGTAACCAGGAGTTACCTCTGCTGCATGGCCAGCTGCATGTAGTTGCTTTCATTCAGAGGTGTATATCCATTCTCTAACAAGAAATCATCCACAAAAGAACTTCAAATTCAAGTCACTGTTCAAAGTCACAGTAACTAACAGAAGCACATTTGACAATCTTAGGCTCAAGAATAACTTCATCAAAAGGGTACAAGCACTTCTGAGAAATTCTTAAGATTAGTGGAGAACTATCATTTTGAATTCAGATCATAGATTGCATGAAAATATATGGAAATAATCACGTTCAAATCTTTTGAGAGCAAAGTACCATTTGTTTGAGAGGAATAAAATCAGCAAGAAATTAAACATAAAATATGCTGTATGTCTGTCATATAGCTAGAAAAAGGAAAAAAAAAAAAGAGCGATTTATTTTTAAGAAGCATAAAATTATGCAGAAAAATCAAATTTATTTTTATTTCAATGATTTTGTCTTTCCTTTGGCTTATCCAGTATCCCCTGCAGGGATTTAGCAGACATTGAAAAACTACCTTCCAGGGCCTGTCACATTCCAAATACACTAAAAAAGAGAAGTATTCACATTGACCCTGATTTCCATAGGAAATAAAATCAAGACTCTCAATATTCAACCATAAAAATACCCCACATATGATCTGAGTAAAATAATTTTTCTTTAAGTGCTCTCCAGAGAACCTTTGCAGGCTTCAATGGCTGAGCTCGCATGAAACTTAATTCTAATTCAGCTGCACAAAAACTCACTCACTGCAGCACATATAGCACAGGCTTCTTCTTATAGCTCTCTGACCCATAAAAAAAACCTCTTGAAAATCCTCTATCTTCAAAAAGACACACCAGAAACTTATTTTCAGATACAGGAAAGAGAACAGAAATGTTAACAAACACCCTAAATGTGTCACATGAAAAATAACAATTAGCATTATTAATGCTAAGAAGCAAATAAAACAAGATAACAGACATGTAGATGAAATTCAAGGACAGCATCAAGCTGAGTAATTTCATTGCTCCGGTTTCAATGAATTTTTGAAATTTTACTTCTCTCACTCATTTAAAGTCTGAGCCTGAGTTCTGGCCAACAGGATGATAACACTTCTCATTTGGAAGGCAGATGCAGGGACTGTGAGAATGAAGACACTGGCCTACTGTAGGAGAGGATCTGGTTGGAGACCAACTTAAGTCCACGGGATCTGATGAAATCTATCCAAGGGTCCTGAAGGAGCTGGCAAATGAAGTTGCTAAGACACTGTCCATCATATTTGAAAAATCATGGCAGTCAGGTGAAGATCCCGATGACTGGAAAAAGGGAAATATAACCCCCATTTTCAAGAAGAGGAAAATGGATGAGCTGGGGAAACTACAGACCAGCCAGACTCACCTCTGCAACTCATAAAATCTTGGTGCGGATTCTCCTGGAAGGCATGCTAAGGCACATGAAAAACAACAAGGTGCTTAGTGACAGCCAGCATGGCTTCACTAAGGGGAAATCCTGCCTGAGCAATTTGGTGGCCCTCTATGATGGGGCTATGGAACTGATGAAAAGGGGTAGAGAAGTTGATGTCGGCTACCTGGACTTGTGGAAAGTGTTTGACACTGTCCCACATGACATCCTTGTCTCTAAGTTGGAGAGACATCAATTTGATAGGTGGACCACTCG
>JAOEHY010009967.1:0-10976 GCA_025447955.1 Psilopsiagon aurifrons
GGGGCAGCCTGGAGAAGAGAAGGCTCCTGAAGGGAGACCTCAGAGCAGCTCCAGTGCCTGAAGGGGCTGCAGGAAACTGGAGAGGGGCTTTGGATGAGGGATGTAGGGAGAGGACAGGGGAATAGCTTTAACTGCTATGCTATGACGCTTGTTGGCTTCTTCTCTCCGTCTGCATTTGGCCCTGAGGATAACCTTTGCAAAGCAGTGTAGACCCACTTGTAATGAATCCGACTTCCTGCTTTCTGGAGTGGCAATAAGTGCACGCAATAACCAGGAGCATGTAAGGATCTCAAGCAGACTGACAGTCCCCAGCACTCCTCCTGGCTAGCGGAGGAGATACCCTCCCATGCAGGCAGTGAGACAGGGGGAGATGCAAGCTCCGTGCAAATCTCTCGCCCCTTCCTTGGCAACTTCATCTCTTGATCGTTTCTGACAGCTCAAGTTTTATCAGCCAGACACATTTAAGAAGGAAAAGAGAAAACCAGAGCAAGTCAAAGACGCAATGGGGAGAAGGGGAGAGGGAATAAGAAGTAGGAGGAAAGGAAAAATCCCCGGAGATAGCCGTGAATATGTAAACTTCCTCAATTTCCTCTGCCTACTCATACCTCTGTGTGTTAACAACGAGACAGACATCTTGTATATATTTGATAAATAAGCCTCTCCATTTATTCAGGGGAGTGAATTTGTAGCTATTATGATTCAAATGGCATGACAGGTTCTGGATTGTTGGGTTGGGGTTTTTTTTTTCCTCTGCTATTGAGTTTACCACAAAAAAAATAAGAAACCCAACCTGAAAATTGCAAAATTCAAAGCAATTTTCCCTGGCTATGGATCTTCACAATGCACGGATAGATGGATCTAGTTACATATATATATAGAATGAATACAAAAGCCAGTCCAAGCGCTTCTTCTCTGGAGACAGGAGGGTGAGGGGCTCAATAAATGATCTAGGAATTGCTCCCATCACTTGATGCAGAGTGATGGATCTGGCATGTGTTCCAACAAGGCACATGCTGTATTCATTACCCATTGAGCTCCCTTTTAATTTCTCCCTCATTAACCTTATCTGTGACTGGGGTTGTGCATCAAGTCAAATCCTTGGCATGTCAATCAATTCATTAGATGGTTGTTTGCTTTGTCATATGTGCTGTTATCGCTTATTAGACTGCCACGCCGATCAATCCATCACAAGGCAGGCAGGAGCTGGCTTGGAAGGGGATGGAATGCAGTGGGCAGGAAGCAGGCAGCATTCCATGGAGGAGCTGCCTGGAGCAGAGACCGCGGCTCCATGAGGAGCGTTAATGTTTCATGAAGCTCAAAGAAATGCAAAGAGATCCCACGAAGCTGCAATGAAAGCCTGTTTGGTTTCGGATCGCTGAAGCAAACTATAGGCATATAAAGATAATAATCAGGTTAGTTAAGGCTTTACCACCAAGGGCTGCAAACTTACTACAAGGGACATCATGCCACCAGCATGGAAGTCTCCCCTCCTGAGCAGTCCTGCCTCTGTTCCCACTGGATATTTGCCTCCTCAAGCAGCCCCCTGACGTTTCCAGCTAATAGAGCATCAACAAAAGGCTCTGGAATGGCTGGATCTACATTCCCACCCAGTCCCACCTTCTATTTGAGCATCATTTCCACACATGGATTACAGCAGAGGCCTCACCTGCCCCCACTGGGAGAGGGGTGGGTTCAGGACAGCACCCCAAAGCATAGCCCATGCAAGATGGGGGGCCCAGGGCCCCCATGAACCTTCACTGGAACCAACCTCACTCCCTCATACCCATTTAATTCCACTGATGGCACAATGTGGGGGAAGCACAAGAGCATTTCCATGAAGGAATGGCAAGTCTGCATCCATTTCCTTGGCTACCAGCAAGTCCTCATGCAGAAACCTCTGTGCCAGCCTCAAAACCCCTCTGTGGAGCACCCAGAACCATGTAACAGCCTAGCAAAGGGTTGTGGGTGATGCTACACCCCAGCTCCCCATCAGTAGCGTTGACTTCTCATCTTTCCTTCCTCTCCCCAGCACGTGCCTCCACCAAAATCAAACGCAGGACTGGCTGAGGGTTGCAGCTGATGCTACACAAAGCCTTCACGTTCCAGTTCACACAGGGGTAGTTTGCAAGGCTGCTTGTATGGAGGAAGAGTAGAGGAAATCCCACTGGAAGCATTTTAGCTCTTCCTCCCCTACAACCACCATGCAAAATAGAACAAGCAACAGTGTCCTAGCTGTTGGTTGAGGGATTCTGAGCAGGGTATTCACCAGAAAGGTGAATTGATTCACTTGTAGCAGAGGTACTTTGCCAGCTCTTAAGCTGGGAAGCCAACCATGCTGCTCCAAGCAGAAATGATGCTATATTGTTTTATAGCACATCCCAGGCCGAAACCAGTGGAAAGACAGCCTGTATCCAGCACGGGGGGCCACCAGCCAGAAAACATCACCTCCAGCAAAGCATCAAGGCACCTACAGCTCCATGCTCTGCACCATCACCAGGACTCCCAGCCACTGTGCTGAGCATCACCTCAAACCACCCCCTGGAGCAGCTCTCGGGTGAAGGTAAGAGCCAGGAGAGCCTGAATACCCCCCTCTTCATCAGCAGCCTGAGAGGGTGAAGCCAACCAGGTCTAGGCTTTATTTTCCACCAAACCCTTTAAAAGCAGTGCCCGTCTTCCATAGGAATCGCTTCACTGCAGCAGGGAAGTCCAGGAATACTGTCCCCCACGTCCCTGCCCAGCACAGACATAGAGTGACAGCTAAAAGAGCATCCCACAGCTCCCAGAGGTCAAACCTCCAGGGAGGGATGCTCAGAAGACATCCCAAGGGCCCCCTGACCTTCCATAGCATGCATGGGATGAAGAGGGTCACTCCAGATGCCACCATACAACGTGTTTGTGCTGGAACTCGCTATGGAAAGCTTTCCTTTCCCACCAGCAGCAATGTTTGCAGATGAGTGAAAGCCTCCAGAAGGCTCCGGGAAACATCCATGTTTTTAAGGGGCTCGTCTGAACCCATTAGCACATCTCAATTGCTCTCAGCACCGAGGCACAACAGACTTGTACACGTCTGCCGTCTGTCAGGGACAGGGAAAAAGCACCAGGATCCGGCAGGATGGAAGTTCGGGCTCCTCTGCTCACAATCTGTCCCCGGGGCTCCTCAGCTGTTTGAAGGAGGAAGAAGGGAGAGGGAAAAGAGCCAATTTCCCAGCCTTCCTCTTGGTGAAAGCCGGGAATAGGGCTTGCCAAAACACTCCGGAGCCAAGCCCGGAGAGACACCCACATTCCCTAAGAGCTAGCACCGGAGACATCACACCCAGGGATGCCTGATGTGCCTATGACACCGTGGGGACGCACTGAGGTTGCCTGGGGACAGAAAGGCTTCCCTGAAGCAGGGAGGGAAGTGGCAGCCAAGGGACAACATCTCCCCACCGGAGCTGCTGGGAATAACTTGGAGCTGCTGCAGAGCACCAGTTAATTTGTCATCATGGAAACGGCCAGGCCGGGTCAGCAGTGGTTGGTGGAGGAGGTGCTGGTGTGAGCTCTTCCTTTTCTTTTTTTTCCCCCCTCATTTCTATTAAGGGGATTTCATTTGAAAAAGCTGCCTTGATAAGGAATTTACCAGGGCAAAATGAGATTACGCCGGAGTTCAGAGCAGCTAAAAGCAGCAGTTTGCTGGGGACTCAGGCTGCTGCTTATACTATCTCTCTATCATCACATATATCCTTCTATCTAATCTATCTAGCACCATATATACCCTTTAGCTCAGCAGCTCTCACAATCCATGCCCTCTATCCATCATCCACCTATTCATCAACACACATCCAGCTCTATCTACCTAGCCATCACTATAAATATCCCATCCATCCATCTCCCCCAATTTATCTCTCATCAGAGAGACCTTTTCCCTACCTACTTTCATATATATACACATATATATCTATACACGCCCCCCCTTGTCTGTCCATCTGTCATCAACAGAGTGCTCACCTCCTCTCCCCTTCCACTCCCCAATCCCTCAACGCACATATCCTTCTATCTGCTGGTCCATCCATCACAGGCACTCACTCATAGGGGCTGGGGGGCTTCTCTGCTTCAGTTACTACAACATCTTTTGCTGTGGATCACTGGATCCACACCCTACCAAGTGCTGGGGCCACATCCTGGCAGCTCCAGAGAGGGAACTGAGTGGGTTAGTGCTGGGAAATGCACTCCGAACCCAGCCACAGGGACTTGTCACTGGAGAGGGCGAGGAGCACCCATGGAGAAGCTGGAGCTGGGCTGGGAAAGAGCATCAGTGCCCTGCATCCCCCTGGATCTTGCCTAGCCCCTCTGCAGTGTTCTACCGAGTACAAGGGCAGGAGGGGAATGCACACACAACCACGGGAGAGCCCAGGTCTCCAAAATCCCCTATTCCCTCTCCTCTAAATCCGCTGCTGCCCATAGCATGCCATAACCTGCCCCTTGCCAAGTGCCTCCACACCGGAGCCAAAAGGAAGCTTAGGGACAGGACGCAGAGGGGGGAATGCTGCCGAGCATCACCGAGACACAGAATTTGCCAGAGAGAAGAAAACACACAAGCTGTGCTTAAAACCTGAAAGCTGTTACTTTAATTACGGGCTTTCTGCTTTATCACCAATAGCATTTCTCACACATTCATGGGCAAACCTGGTAATAAATCAATCCTGGGTAGCCAGGAGCTGCAGTCTGGCTCCTTCCCTTTCTCTTCCTTGCTCCCTGAGAGCTCTCCCACCATTAGTATGCAATCCAGCACTGCCAGTCTGTGCAGTTCTCATCGGCTTTGGACTCGAGCTGGTATCAAGCGGATGCCCCCAGCACACATTTCACACAGCCAGCTTTGGCTGCAGGGAAAGCAGGAGCTGGTAGGGGAGACAGCAGACGTGCCTGCATCCTTTGGGATGCACGCAGATTTGCAAGGGTATTTCTGCACCCTGGGATGTTTTAGGGGGATACAGGGATGGGGATGGGTGCAGGCACCAGGCGCGGTGTTTTCCTGTGCCTTTGCCATGCCCTTACACTTGAGGTATCCACAGAAAGCAGCGCTGCCCCAAAAAGCCATATTTGCCATTGGTGCAACATGGGCTGTGCTGCATGGGGGCTGCCAGGCTCATCCCTGCATGCATGAGCTCCAGAAGAGGATACTGCATGCCCTGAGTGCTGTCACAGCTCCCAGGCAAGGCGAAGTGCTCCTGTCTGTATTGCTGGTGAGCCTGGAGCAGCTCTGCTCTGGAGAGAGGAGATGCGAAGCTCCTTAAGGCAGCTCCAGTGCCTGAAGGGGCTAAAAGAAACCTGGAGAGGGGCTTTGGACAAGGGATGTAGGGACAGAACAAGGGGAATGGCTTTAACCTGCCAGAGAGGAGATTAAGATGAGCCCTCAGGCAGAAATTCTTCCCTTCGAGGGTGCTGAGGTGCAGGATGCCAGGAGAAGCTGTGGCTGCCCCATCCCTGGCAGTGTTCAAGGCCAGGATGGACAAGGTTGGAGCAAGCTGCACCAGTGGAAGGTGTCCCTGCTCATGGCAGGGTTTGGAGCTGGATGAGCTTTAAGGTCCCTTCAACCCAAACCAGACTGGGATTCTGTGAAGATTCAGCACTGGGAGCTGAGGACAAGGAGGATGATTCCAGCTGAGAACCTTGTGCACAGGCTTTTTGGTCACTCTTCCATCTGCTGCTGTCCTCTGCAGCAAAGCCATCACCAGCTCTAACAGCTGAAAGTCAATTAAGCAATTCCAAACCCTTAATTTCTCCACTCCTTTTTCATTTCACCATCACCTCTGTGAGCTTCCCAAATACTTTGCCTATTTTCTTCTCCCACTGGAGCCTCCGAGCTTCACTCTCCATTAGCAAACCCAGCACGCTCGGTGGCAGAGGTCCTCCCCTTGCCCCTCGCAGCACTCTGTTACCTGCTGCTTCCCATCAACCATGCGAGCACTGCACAGATGTGCACAGCAGAGGCCCAGATGTGCGCACTGCACTGCCAGGGCAGTGATGGAGAGGGAGATGCTATCTTCCTTCCTGCTCCAGCTCTCTCCAATCCCTGCTGGAGTGAGTGGCAAATCAAATTGACCTTGAGCACTAATTGACCCTCTAATTAATACCCTCATCATAGACATGAAGGACCAGGAGGAGAGTCTTCTCTGAGGCTGTGGCAGAGCCTTGGCCAGGGGAAGAGGAGCAGCATCCCTCCACATTGTGTTTCTGTATGGCTGAAAGGGCACATCTGCCTGTTTAACTACGAAAACCCCCTCCCTGAGACTGAACCTTGGGAATGGGAGGTGGAACACAGCTGGGATCACAATCCCAAGGGGAGCTGCCCTGCAGCACACACCTTTCCATCCCTGCTGGGTCCCCCACGGGATCCCAAGCATCTTCCTGGGATGTGCCCCACGGGGGAGGTTGGCTCCAGCCCTCCCTGCCCAGGGTTTACATCTCTGTCACGCACTGACTGCCTCATTCCATCCTTCATCCTCCCACACCAGCGTGCAGGTTTTCCTCCTTTTATCCCCTCCTTTAGCCTGGAATTAGGAGCTCTGGGCTTGACATTTTCATCTACCATTATTTACAGGAGGGCAGATCGGAGGAACCGGTCACAGGTGATTTCCCCTCGCTGCCAGCTCCACACTGAGCCGCAGGGGCTGGATACCTCACTGCAGATACCATCAATTCTCCAAACCCCCACATCCCAGAGAACCTGGAAGCACAACAGCACATGCAGCTCCACTGCAGAAGCTCCCACTGCCTCTGGATGGAGCTGCCCTCCCCACTGAGCCCCATGGGCTGGATCCTGCCTCCTCCACAGCCTGCACAAGGAGGGAGGAAGACCCTCCACAGCTTTACTTCCCAGCAGTGAGTGAGCAAGGTAAGGAAGAGCTGGGGTCATCCCTGCTTTGGGTCTGGTAATGGAAAGACCTAAATCCAGGGCTGGTACCATTCCTGTGTGGGGTGAAGACCAAGAGCAGCACTTGAAAACGTAAAGCCAGGCCTTTGCACTCTTCCTTCTGATAAATAACCAACACCAACTGATTGCAACCACCAGAAACCAAAGGAGATTATTCCACTACAGTTACTGCTAGGAGCTGCCGGAGAACTGGAAACTGGGGATGTTTCTCCTGCGCCAGGGACACTTTGGCTTCTCGCTCAGACGAGCTCCTTTGGCTGTCACCATCTTCCATCTCTCATGTGGGTGAAGAGATGAAGTCATGCCTGCAGCCACCAAGCTGCTGCTCTGCTCTGGCTGGCACTGCCAGCCTTCAGTCCTCCTGCCATGGATAAACCAGGGATCATGTCCTGGAATAACCACCGTCACAAGCCAGCAGCTGGGCTGGGTTGAGTTGGGCATCACCACTAACCCCAGTGATGCTCGGAGTCCAGACCAACACACAACCACCACAGTCCCAGGTAAAATCCTCACGGGATTGGGAATGGAGTGTGCCATCCCAGTGAGATTCCAGCCCCATTCCTCATGGCAAACAGAGCTGGCAGCACACCCGGGGAGCTGGGCTGTGCACTCACCAGCTGCTGCTTTCTGCACTGAGCTCTCTCCCGGACCAGAACTGCTCTTTAGTTATTTAATGTCTGTTAAGCACCTGGAGACTTTGCATTGGAAGGGAGACGAACTGCACGGCATCAAACGGTGCTCGTTCCATCTCAAACTCCTTGCATTTCATCCTGGGATGAAAGGAGCTCTATTAGGCAAAGCATCAGCATTATTAGATTTCCTTGGGGCCCTAACAAATGGATATTAGATTATTACTGCAGATGCGTTTCTAAGGCACTCATCACCAGAGTATCCGGGCATCAATTACATAGATTTAGAGACAAAAAATGCTTCCCCCTGGAGAACAGGGGACAAAACCCCTTCTCTTTATGCCTCCCTTCCCCATTTCTTCCAAATCCATTCACCTCCCTCCCACTGCCTTCCGCAGAGCCAGAGCTGCTTACAAGGAAAGCTCTCCGGTTGACAGGCAACCCTTCCATCTTTGAAACATCTGAAGCAGCAAAAGCTCTTTGTACAGACTGGCAGGAGTCAGCTGAAGAGATTTCAATGTGCAAATGGACATAAAAAGATGCAAGAGGGGGGAATGAAACGCCAGATTCATTGTTCTAAGGACAAAGGATTTGCTATTAGATGAGATGACCCGATGGCTTGGCTCCAACACCTACAGGTCACACCACACAGAAAGCTGGGCCCTGCTTTAGGGGTGAATAGGAAAAGCTGAAAAGTTTGGGTTTGACTGTGCCGATAACGGTCTCTGATAATTCCCTGCATTACTATTGCCATTATGCTAACCCCTAGCAACACCACGGGAGCTGGGCTGGATATCCAATGTACAAATCCACGGCTGGAAGTGCTTAAAGGCTGAAGAGAAAAGATCAAAGTTTGAAAGGGAAAACAAGGAGAAGGGGCTTGGCCAGGATCACACCATCGGGCTGCAGCAAGGACCAAGATGCTCCTCATCCCCCAGGTCCTCGCACATAGGCTGGCACGGGACCAGACCGCATTACGCTTGCTTAACTCAGCCTTTTTTACCCTTCCAGCTCATTTTGCTTCCAAAGAGACCAGACAGAGTGATGTATACCTGTTCTTTCACTTCAATAGCTAGTTCCAGAGATGGCAGTTTGGCCCAGTTTCAGAGCAAAGCATCAAACCACATTCCCTGGCAGTGCCAACCCATGCCCATTCCACTCAGGAGATGCTTCCAGCTCCTCTCACCCTCCCTTGCTTGCCCAGCAAGCTGCCAGAAGGGGCAAAACCCAAACTAAATCCCCTACTTCCATTCCCAATGGCCACAGACCAGGCTCCCTTCCCTGGTGTGGCTTTGTCCTACCTCTGCAAGCCAAGCCCAGCTGCTTGGCTCATTGCAAAGCACCTTCTGCATCACTGATGGAGACAAAGCCTGCTGCTCCAGCAAGCTCAGCTTTGTGCATCAGCCAGAGCACCCCCATGCAGGAAAAGCAGCTCTATTTCAATACAAAGCTCTCAAAAGCACACACACCCCCTTCTATCCATGTATCCATGGGCAGGATTCCAATTTGGAGCCAGGATCAGGGTCTCCCACTGCAATGCAGTTTTGCCCCACCAAGGCCAGGAGCTATACATGCACCGAACTGCCTTGACATCACTGTGATGGACTTAACATCCCACCATATGAGAGCTGCCAACCCCGGGAGCAGTGCCACAGGGGTTAAACGCTTTGCAGGATGACTGGGATCAGTGTGAGTAATCTGACTGACCTGGAGGTACATGATCCCATAATCCTGCCCCATAGGGAAAACTCTGAGGGTCCTAGGCCAGCCTCCTACCAAAAATGAAGGGGAGCCAGGACTCAGCTCCATGGCACACTGAAGGGACATGGCTTGGAATAGGAAGAACCCCATGCAGAGGGATCTGGCTATGTTACAGAAGGGCATGGCTAGCAGAAGAAACACAGATCCAAGAAACGGAGCATTATTGCTGCCCCATCACTGCATGATGCTAACAGCAGCACCGAGCTAAGGGGCTAGTGCAGAGGGACAGCTTGTTCATGTGACAGAACCCACTGCTGAGTGTGGATGCCAGGCACAGCCAATGTTCGAACATTAAAGAAGAAAAGACGTGAGCTTTCGGGATGATTTTACAAGTTACACTGTCAATGTGCTTGGTCCTCTCAGGCAGAGATGGAGTTTGACCTTGTCCTGCTGCCTTAAGCATGGCTGTGAAGGCACCTCCCAATCCTAGCATCATCATTCTGCCCATCTCCCACATCCCTGCCATGCTCCAGCCAGAGCATGGAGCATGGGCTCTCTCATTGCTAGAGCTCCATGAGGCTCTGAGCTCCCTCCTCCCCACCAACCCCACGGCCAAGCCACCAGAGCAGCTCTATCATCACCTTCAGCAGCTGAGCTGAGGAGGAAAAGACATCCCAGCACATCACTTGCCCTGCACCGAGTTCTAATGAAGAGAAGGAAGGTTCCTTATAGGTTCAAAGACCCGGTTCCTCCTCTCCTCCATTGCAAGCAGCTCCCAGTGCATCACGAGCACCCCCAGCAATCGATGCTCGCTGAATCACACTTAGTTCCTTTGCTTTATTTATTATTTTCCCAGCTTGAACTCAAACCTCCTTCCGCATGGGGAGAGCAGGGGAAGAACCACCCAGCGCTTCAACAAGCACAAACACTGCGGGAGGGATGAGACAACAGGCAGGAGACCTGCCCTTATTGCGCCAAGCTTCGCGTCCCACCAGACACAACCCAGTGTGAGGCAGACAGTGGGTGATGGATGCAAAAGCTGGGAGAAACGGGGGATTTCTAAGTGTTGCCTATGCTTTCCTCTATGACCTGGCCTTGCTACAATCCTCCTGTGATGATATTTTCCTTTGGCTAAAGGGAAAAAGCAGGCAGTTATCAAGGCAGAAAGGACAGAGGGGCACCAGGGCACACGTCCTGCTCTGATTTCTTCACTGGTGATGTCTCTTTATCAACCTTTCCATGCATTAGCTGCCACCCTTGCTCCAGCCAAGCGTCCACAGCACTGGGTCAAGGACCATGTGTTTGCAGCAAGGTGACAGGACTGGCGAGTTCCATCTTGGCTCTGTCACATCAGGCAAGTCACAATGGGTAGAACCCCTTACACCCTAGCATTGAAGGGGTTTGGACCCATCAGGGCTTCTCCAAACCCCTCTCCTGCAGGGCAAAGCCCTCCTGCACCACCACAACTCACTTCGTCACAGCCAGGGCTCACCCCTGCAAAGTGAATTGCAAAGACAGCAGTGCCAGAGCAGAAAGTAAGTGATGGAAAAGCCATTTCCCATAGGGAAGAGCTGATGGGATTTCCATGTGGAAGGTGGTTGGGGTGAGGGAGCCGAGCGTGTCCCAGACAATCGCTCCCGTGCGGATAAATAGCCGGTGCCAGCATCTGCTGAGAAATCCCTTCCCGCTCCACACTGAGAACTGCAGTCTAATAATATCCCATCTGCTTTCCC
>JAOEHY010009969.1:0-13260 GCA_025447955.1 Psilopsiagon aurifrons
CTTGTCCTCAGGCAGCCACCCGGAGCTAACTGCGGGGACTGCGGAGCTCCGCGGTCCCGGCGCAGAGGCGCTGCGGCGAGCTCGGGAGCGGGCGGAGGGCTGGAGCGCGGGGACGGTGGCCGTGCACGGGGGAATAGGTGGGAGCCTGGCATGCCCGGCACCGCGCTTCTCCCGCGGCGGCTGTCCTCGGCAGCTCACGGGTAGCCCGCTGTGGAGAGCCGTAGCTACCCGCGTAACGGGAGTGTGTGCAGCACCAAAGTTCAGAAGATTAATTCGCATCAGCACCGGGGCTTGCTGGAAGATGTGCTGCTTCAGGCAAGGGAGCTAACGAGTGCGCTGCTGGAGACCGTCAGCTCGGGATGCTGTCCCACACTGGGAAGGAGAAAGGCAGCAATCCTGTGCTCTTCAGTGGAACTGGTTTCTTAGGAGGGCTTTAGATTTAAAAGCTGTCCCCTGATGCTTTCCTTTAATTACCTTTTACTTCACAGGATGGTCTAATGAGATAAAACTCAATTTCGGAAGTGCCCTGAGGGAACAAGAATCTAAAACTTGAGAGCGGTCTTGAAATAGCTGTCAGATACTATTTCTTAACGGGGTAAATTCGAACAGTATAGGAGGAGGGAGCTGAGGAGAACAGAGAGTTCTACTGAGCAAGCAGTTTTCTAGTGCATTGAGCTGGAGAGCCTTGTAAGAGACTACACTTCCTAACAGTCCTTGTCCAGTTGTTAAATTGAAGCATCTCAAATTGAGCTTCCCGCAACCCAGCTCCAGAAATAAAAGCACCAGCTGTGTAAGCAATGCTAAATACTAAATGCAACCTCATTTGTTATGTATTTGCCTGAAAGGCTGTAAAGTTAGTTCAAAGGGAAAAGGACAAAGGAGTTAAAAGGGGAAAATGTAGCATTTTAGTTGTTTAGAGCCACTAACACTGTGGAAGAGTTTCTCTCTTCACTGCAGTATGACAAAATACAGCCAGGCTGTTTTCAATGGAGATGATGTTTGCACGGCAGGAATCTTTTGTCTGGCTTAGCATGTGCAGTTAGCAACAGCACCACTGATCTACTTGTGCTTGGTGTAGTCAGAATCCTTTTTTGTTAGCCTTCTTATTTAGACTGCAGCATATCAACATCAGTTGTTGTTGAGTGTAGCTTACACAGCTGGAGTGCACATTGTACACCCTTTATTTCTGAAGAATTTGTAGGTGTCAGGAGCCTAGATAAACAGCAGGACGTCCACCAAATGAAAGGCTTTCTCCCTACTCTAATACAGTGGTATGTAGTATTTGTCCAAGGCATGTTTCCAGTGCTGAAAGAGGTGAGATAAAATCTGTTGCTCTTAACAGATTTAACACGTGGTGGGAGTGTGACAGTGAGTTCTGAAGTGGTATGTATTGTACAGCTCCATTTGTCTCCTTGTCCTGTCCCCTGTGCTTCCCTGCAATTAGACAGGTCCTGTGCTAATATAGAGGAGGATGGAGTTGGCACAGGAACCTAGCTTCTTAGGAGAGCTTTAAATTTAAAATAACTGATGTTCATCCCATTTTCACAGGGGAAAAAAACAAACCCGACCAACAGAAATAGGCAAAGCCATGCCATACAGCTTAGGAGAGGGTCGCATTTGTGACAGTGCTGTGGGGACAGATTTGAATGGAACAAAACCAGTATCCATTTCAGTTATTGCCCAGAAAGTTTGGAATCTGGGGGCTGTAATTTATATTGTGGTTTAAACTTCTTGCTGGTGTAAGGCACCACTGAGATATGGATGCAACTTAGAACAGGAAGAATGAGCTTGCCAGAAGCAAGAGGAACCTACCTGTACAGAGCTCTGCTAGCAAGGTCTTATTTCTCTATAAGCATTTTGCACCTTTACTAAAAGTTTTTGCAGGTGTGAAGATCCTACTTTGAGACATCCTGGACCAGACTAATGTTACCAGAAGACTGTGGTGTAAGACTAAGTTCCTGAATACTTTCTGGAATTTCTCATTGCTGCGGTTCTGAGCTGCTGTCCATCCATGCTGACTCGTGTGCCTTCACAAGCGTCTCTTTGTAATCTTTTTTTTAGTTCTCTTAACTAAATCAGTGGCATTTCTATCCACAGACAGACCCATCTTGGAAACATCATTTCCAAGACAGTGGAGATGCTATTACTTTTCTCTAGTTATTATGAACGAAATATCTGTTGCAGCATTTTAGAGCATCCTGTCTTGTATCTGCCAGGAAAGCTGTGATGGGCAGACAAAACTTGTACCTGTTTGTGTCAAGATTGAAAAATTCAGACAAATTCAGTGATTTTGATTTAGCTATCTAAGAAATTTTTGTAGTGGGCTCTTATTTCGGAGTCAAAGTAGTTACAATGAGTAGCACCAGTTCATCAGAAATAAGAAACTCTGTACACGTGTTAATTGAGGTGGGTCTGCGACTCTGGAGTTTTATACCAAGAAAGTATTTCTACTGATACTTTTATGTCATGCAGGGCCAGAGCACGTATGTGGGCACAGCAGCTGAAAATGCTGGATGCTGAAAAAGTTATGTTACTTTAATGTTACACTTCTCAGTCTGATGTACACAGAAGTCTGAAATTACAGGGGTTCTTTAGTATAAACTCTTGAGGGTTTACAACTAAATTATTGCACGTACATGGCCTTCTATAGACATGCTTGGAAAGAACGGAATTGATTGCTTTTGTGTACAAGCAAGACTGAAGTTCTTGTGTGGTGCAGGGCAAACTTGTTTGAATCCCATCTGCTATCCCCTTTGTTACTTGAGGAGGAAATAGGCGCAGGCACTTTTAACCTGAAATAATCCTTTTGTACTGCGATCAGTCATGAATTCAAGATTTCCTATAAATTCCCCCTCTGACAAGGTTAATCCTGTCCTAATCATGGCATCCACATGTAACCTCCTTGCCCTGTATCCCGGAAACCAATAAATGTGAGAGCTAGTCATTAAAAATTATATTCATCTTGCAGTTCTATAGGGATAGAGAAGAATTAGCTGTATGCATGTCTGTTTTCTCCTGGTTTGTTTTGTTTTTTTCTTTTTTATATTCCAACAAAAATGGGAGCCTTTTGTTAAAAAAAGTATAATGAAAACTATATCAGTGCATTGAAAACATTCACTTATTCAAGGCACATAAAAAAAATGGAGTTTAAATAGCAGACATCTTTAGCCCTGCAAAGCCTATCGTGTCTTTATTTAAGCAAAACTTAATTTTTCACTTTATGTCTCATTTGAATGTCCTACATCTGGAATTTTTAGTCTTCATTTGGGAAAAGAAAACAAACAAGTGTGCTTAAAGGATGGTAAGCTTTGGCAAACAGCTCAAAAGAGGAAGTGGAGGGAAGTGAATTGGTAAAGTTAATGCATTCTGTGTTACTGTGTCCTTAGCAGGGTCACATAAGCCATGCCAAGAGCATATGAGATCCATTGTATTTGCTGACTTTGATTTAAACTGGTGACAGAATAATGCTTACAGAGTATAAATAAAATATATACAGGGTATAAATAAAAGATAAGAGGTGAGTAAAGAAAATGATAGATATGTAGAACTTTGTGAGGGCAGGCAGCACAAAGATATATGTGGAAGTGTGGGAGAGATTCTCTGTGCATCTTCTTTGTTCCCTCCTTCTCAACAAAGGGGACTTTTAAGCATTGATCCATCTGCATGTACTGCAGCAGCATGACAACAGCTATGCTGAAAGCTTGCAAGGAGTTAAGTCTCTTAAAGCCATAGGGATGTTTCTGGAATAACAGCTGTGTTTACAAAACTACATTAAGTGATAGTTGACTGGCCTCCAAATAAATATAAATGCTAAATAAATCTAGATAATCTAAACAAAGTATTTATTTGTAAGATTAAAAATTCTGCCAAGAGTGCACAAACCAAGCATAACCTGGGGCTTAAAAAGTCTCCGCTACTTACAGTGTTGAATTTGCTTTATGATCAGGGTAGCCCACAACTCAGTAGGATGTTTCCACCCCAGTACCTGTCTTGATTAAAAACGGCAAGTTTCTTGACTGAATATAAAACTGTGTTTTCACTGAAGTCATTAAAAAAACTTAGAGAAAGAACAATAAATTGCTCAGTCCATATGAAAATGCACATACCAACTATAGCTTATTTAAAGAAAAGTATCCAAGTTGCCTGACTGTTCTTGTTACTTCAGTGTGTTTTGCAATAAGTTGGTTTGATAGAGCAGAGATGCTGGGATTACAAGAGCTGTGACAGCAAAAGGGAACTTTTCAGAGATTTGGAATTCCTAAGGTACTTTTAAATAATCTCTTTTAAAATTACCTACTTTCATCAATTCATTTTTAGATTAATGGATTAGGGTCTCTGAGTGTTAATTGACATGAGGGGAGTGTACATCAGATGATTCAAGGACATGGTTAAACCAATGGATCCAATCAAATGCTTAAAGTGAAGGGGTTCTTAAAGGCTGTAGGATACCATATGCTCACTACTTTTGCAGACTTGAGATATGAAGTAGGATAAAGAGGAACAAACCCAAACAGAAATAAATTTACAGTAAAAATACTCTGAAACATTTGCACAGTCATAAAGGCAGCATGTAGAGCTCCTTCACTGTACCATTGCTGAATAGAATGGCATGTGCTTCTTTGCCTCCACCAAAAGCCTGGATATAGCATTTATTTTCAATCACACATATAAAATTTGTAATGACCTTACAGCTTGGTGCTTTCTTGCTGAGTTTATTCATAGAATCATAGAATGGTTTGGGTTGGAAGGGACCTTGAAGTTCTTCTAGTTCCAACACCCCTGTCATGAGCAGGGTCACCTTCCACTAGACCAGGTTGCTCAAAGTCCCATCCAGCCTGGCCCTAGCACTTAATTTGTAACCATGACACTAAGATAACTGCATCTTTACAGTCATTAACTTTACTCTGTTACCCCCTACAGCACTGAATGTGTTCAGAGCTAAATAACTTTAGAAAATACTCATTACAAATTTAACTCCGTTTCTGCCATTAATGGCAGAGTAAGCTACGGCCCCTGATTTTTTCCATTTTCCTTCTTTCGTTGTTTGTCACTTTTTGTCACTTTACAAAACTGATTGACAAATGTTTGCCTGTAATAGCTTACCAGTGCCTACAAAACATAAAATTCATTTGTAGGCTTCTTTATTATCATTTCTTTAAGACAGGAGTCCCAGGAAAGGGCTCCAAATTGCTGTACTGACAGCCCTTCTTGTTCACTGCCCAGGGCCATACACTCAGAGGACAGTGAACACAGAAAGCAGTTAAGTCCCCACATTCTGCAGATACCATCATAATCTATGAACCTGCGCAGATAAATTATATACAGTTTCTCTTGAATCTTCCAAAATTCCCAGCTTTTATTTTATCTTGTGTCAAAGAGCTGCAGTCTATGATCATTGTTGATCAAAAAAACTTCTCTTTCCTCCCAATGTCCCATCTTCCACCTCAGTTTCACTGCAGTTTCTCTCTGTTTAATATTATGAGAAGCAGTAAATACTTATGCCTCAGCTGTCTTCTTTACACAATTCAATATTGTGTGTATTTTTAATAACATCTCTTCTTATTCATCAACCCTCTGAAGTCAGTAGTCTGAAAAAGTTATCTTAGTCTTTCAGTCTGGCTTATTTCTGCTTTATTCTATTTCAAGATTAAATTCAGCACAACTGACAGTTCTCTAACATGAAAAAGCCAGTTTTATCAGCAGATAATAACCCATGAACTTAGATTCTGGTTATCTACATAGGGAACAAAACATTCCCATGTAGACCTGCAGCATTCACTATTGCATGAATACACCCCAAGTAAATGATATTTCATTAGTTATCTAGGCTGGAAATCAGTCCTCTCTACATGGTAGAGGACTTATCGTTGTACTTATCATGTAAGTACAATGGAGAAGGCCAAACAAGTGGGGTTTTTTTTCAGGCTGTAGTCAACATCCTCATCTTGTCTTGTCATTCTGAAGTACTGCTACTCAAAAATAAAAGGATTGTGGAGATCATGAAGGCAATTTCCCAGCATCCCGTATAGAAATTGTTAAGAGTAGCCATATTTTTTCACAATATTTTTTCCACAAGGCAATTCTTGTATCTGTATTTCTTGAGTATTAGAGTTTCTTTAGGTTAGAGGGGGCCTCTGAAGGCTGTCTGATCCAGTACCCTGCTCAGAGCAGGGCCAGTGTATTCCAGTTTTCTCAGACTCTGTAGTCATGTTTTGAGCACGTCAAAGGATGGAGATTCCACAGCTCCTGTTGCAGGGTTTCACTGACCTCATGCTTCAAAATTTCTTCATAAACAATCATAATCTCTTTGTTGCAGCTTGGGTCCCTTGTCTCTTGTCCTTTCACTGCACAACTCTGAGAGAAGCCTGAGTTTGTTTTCTCTACACTCTTTCATCAGGTGGCTGAGCGTACGTGGCCAGGGCAGTACCACACAGCCCTGATGAGAAGTTTCTAAAACATGCTCAGACAGCTGAAGAGGCTGAAACACACCCATAGTTGAGAGCTGCTGCCCAAATAGGAAGCCTCAGTTCAGATGTGTGAAAGAAAGCTCTTCATCTTACAAGCATCACCACAATGAGGCCTGTTCAGCATAGCCAGGGACACTGAAAAACATGAAGTTATAAAGGACTGAAATCCCCCCAAAGGGAATGAACAGAGCCTGTCTGGGCCGTAATAACTTAACCTTTTCAGGAGGTGGTTCTCATTCTTAAGCCTGTGAACTGGCACTGAGGTTCTAGCCGCCTACGTTGCATAAGTTCCTTCATTTGCATTCCTGTTCCCATAAAACCTGTTAGCTTTTACTTTTGCGCTTTCTGTAAACACATTGCCCATGGAAACCAGAAGAAGTAGTAACTAGTTTCTAAATAATACTGAATTAACTCTAGTTCTTTTTTGTAGCATCATCCTTGGTACTTATTTATAGACAAAGAAGAACTAGAATGAAGATTATTTTGTTTTCTTGATCCCTTACAAGCCAAGCAAGATAGCATTGGGATGTTAAAGCTATAGGAACATAATTTATGCATTATACAATAAGCTGGTTTCTTGTACTTTACGTCCGAATTGAACAGCCTCACAGTTAATAGGATTACACATAATTCCAAGAACAAGAACAGGGCAGTCTTACAGAAGTGAGAGAGACAGGAAAAGGTATCCACCACTGCCTTGCTTTTCTGTTCTTTCGTGCTCTGTCATCATGTTGTTTTGCACAAATGCAGTATTTGCAAATGTAGCCCCTCACCCATATTAATTTTCTTTGGTGGTGGTGGTACTGGGAAGTAAAGTCATCTGTGACATGAAAAAATAAATGGTCAATCAAAACATGTCTCTTGAGTGATTAATGTTCCCAGCCAGTCCAAGCTGTGTCTTCTGTTCAGACTGATGCTTGATTTTGGACAGAGAAATTCTATCCTCAGTTTTTGTCCCTGATACACAGAGTACCATGATCCTGCAGCTGTGTTTGTTCTGGAGCACATTTCTGGATGGAAGTGCATAGAGAGCACACTGGAGGTGGGTATCATGTCACTTGGAAGAAAAGTTTGTCATAGGTCCCTCATGTGGCTCAAGTCTCTTGCAGTATTCCTTTTCTTGGAAGTTAATTTTGTAAGCAGTAAATTTATTACTTTCAGATTTTCAGTTTATACCATTTGGGTTGGGTAAGAAAAAAAACTGTTTAATGTAAGGATCACTGGCAAGCAGTGGTAAATGTTGCTACAGATAAAATATGGCAGAGCCAGTTACCTATATATATAAATCTAGGTTCTGAAGGAGAGTTTGGGGATTCCTCTCTTTGCCATCTTGGGAATAAGCCTGTCCCTGGCTACAATTTTGAGTAGAAAAGGTAGCTGAGAGTAGCTGGAGGTGTTCTTTTTGCTTTTCGTGCACCACAGAGATGAAAAGAAACAAAGAAAAGTCTATGTGACCATATTAAATATATTGTGAACTTTTACTCTATATAAATCTTTTACAAGCAGGTCATGTGCTTTGGGACGGGAGAAAGGAATGCTTACATTCATTCCATGACCAGAAATATATAATGACCCTTTTGTGGCAAAAGTTCTTCCAGAGGCTCAGTCTGTTCCTAGAGAGCGATACTCAGCATTGCAGATGGCCTCCTTCATGAGTTTTGTGAGTTACTGTCAGTCTTGAGGAGTTACTACAGGAATCTTGTTTTAGTCTGGTCAATTCAGCTTTCTCTGACTTCGAGTCAGATTAAAAGGTTACAATTTTGCCTGCCTTCATCAGGTTTATCATGGGCCACAGCTGATTACCACCTCTCATGGCCAAGGTCCAGGGCAGCACTGTACCCACTTCTCTGATACTCTGGATTCTCCTGCTTCTTTGTTGGAAGTGGGCAGATGTCACTAGCAGGCCTATTTTGGTCTCCTTAGCCTTCTCCACATTTAGTTGTGTGATTGAATCATAACCTATTACATCATTCATGTTTACAAAGCAGCTGGCTTCCAAATTTGTTTTCCCTGATGCCCTCAGGCTGCTATTATGCCTAGAGCAAAGCAGTAATACAGAAACTTCCCTTTGCACCAGAGTCTGATGTGAGCATATTTTCTGCTTTCAGTTCTTTCTCTCTGCATCTTCTTGCTTCCCTAACCTGACTCCATTATTTTTGGTTCTGTCCAACACATTAGCAGAGGGTCTTGGGCCTGCAGGCCCTTTCATGGCCATCTTTGAACTTTCTGGTGCTAGGTGTGGCTGAGAAAACCTTCTTTGGCTTCCTCCATTTTTTTTGTTCCCCACTAGCAGTGCAGAGGATGCATGCCAAAGAAAAGATTCCCTGCTCCTTCCTGGCTGCCCCGGAACATTTGTCTAAACTTGCAGTTTAAAACGTCGTTCTTCAGAGATCTCTCTCCCAGACTCCTTGAACATCCAGAACATTTCCCTGGATGGCACATGAAAGCAGTAGCCACCATTACCAGACATTCAGCTTTAAACATAGTGCCTGCTTATTCCTCATACTAGCCATCAAACTATTTATTTCAAACAGAAATGTATCTGCAGAAGTATTTAGTGTTTTCTTAATATTCTTTATTCCAGGAACACATATGGGAACTTACATTCCCAGGAGTGACATGAGTTGGTATGGATTTCCCACAGTAGGCATAAATTATTTGGCTCTATTTCTGAACATTTAGTGTAGCTATTTATGGTTCAATTTTGTGCCAGAATGAGGGAGTCACTGTTATTTTCAGACAAGTAATTGGCCCTTTGACCATATTAAGAACTAGTCATGTTTGTTATCACTGTAGAAAGGTACGATTTTGCTTTTATATGCTCTGCATGAAACATGAGTAAACATACAGAGTAGGCACCTACCTTAAGCTTCCCAATACACTGCAGGTCCTTCCATACAGGTTTTCTATTCACCCATTGGGGTTATGCTATTTAATTGCTTTTTACGGTAAACACCTTTTTTGATTGCTACTGATTTTTCTGCCATCAAAAATATGGTGGGCTCAAATACAATAATAACAAGCCACAGTTAGTAATTAGCAACACAACGCGTAATCAGTTTATGTTGTTCTTTTGCCCTTCCCATTGTCTTAATCCAGCCAGTCTTTGTTCTTGCTCCCTTGCCAGGAAGCGTGACGTGTCTTTTGGCTTTTCTGTATGGCGCAATGCAGATCTATAACACTGCACAGAAACATTTTATAGAGTGAATATGTGTGACCATATAGAATGGCTGTCTCCAAGGTTAATGGAGTAATAGAAATGAGATGTAAAGTTACTGAATTGAATAGGCAGAATTGAAGGATTTTTTCCAAAGTGCGGATTCAGACAGGCTGTACCTATACAGAGCTTGAAACCCACAGCCTCTACACATATCGCATAATTTAGAATGGATTTCTAAAGTCATTGGTTTTTATATGACAAATGAGAATTGCATGTTAAAGTAAAAAATTATTCTGACTTTTCAAGACAAAAGATTTCCACATTCAATAATTAGAAAAACAGAGAAAAATGAGGACAAGCTTGGAGCTGTGACAGGCATCCACACCATGTGTGCAGCTTATCTAAAAACACGTAGTTTGTCATTTCTTGTAGTGATTTCTCCTGCAAAATGGAGGACACTGTTTTGCTCTCTTAATAACAGTTGTATCTATTTATTTGTGTGAAATTAAGTTCATTGCTTTACAGAGAACAGGGAATCTAGAAGAAAATAAACTAAGTCAAATATTACCAGTGAAAAACAGTAATATTGTTTTCTTTCCTTTTTGAATAAAGAAAAAAGAGGGAATGGGATTGTTTGTGTTAATTTTAGTGTTTCCTTTTATATATGGAACTGAGGTAGCCTTGTCAGCAGTCATTTTCTGTGCTATGATAGAGGAGTTACCACAGTGTCAACCAGATTTTTAACAAAATGTAAACAATTTTGCAAGTGAAATCTTCATTTGGGGAAATTTTTTCAGATAGTTACCTGTATTTGGATTCCAGGTAGACTCCTCTAACTAGTTAAGTTTCACCAGGTTTCAGTTATTTACCTTTGAAACACAAGAGTAAAACCAATGTAGTTGGATACTCCAATGTGATTTTAGCATAACTTATGACCTTTAGACTCTTGAGTGAAATATTCAAAGGTGCTCATTTTGAGGCAGACATTGTGTCCAGACTCAGTACTGAATGCCAGTTGTGTTTACTGAGAGCATAATGACCGCAGTACAGAACACATTTGTAAACCCCCCTCTTCTGTCTACATTTTGAAATCACTGTGTAAGAAAGGGCTCATTGTAGATGATAAGTTGAGGGAAAATACTTAGTGAGAGTGTGCAAAAAGTATATGCCACATAAGGAATGGAAAAGTCCCAACTTCATTTGGTACTTAGTTGCTGGCTGGGCTTAAACCATGACAGTCTGCTCTAAAAGTGACATTGAAATGACTTTAACAAGTACCAAATATCCTCTTTTAGGAATATTCTTTCGTGCTATGTTTTATCTTGGATAACTTTAAAAAATGCAGCAGCTTAAAAAAAAAGTGAATGGCCTCTCCTGTATGTGCTATTGTATTTGAACAAAATTGTGTATATTAAGGATTCCAACAGCAGCTCCAAAAACCTTTCTTGGAGCAGTTTTTTTTACACCATGTTCCACAATTCACCTAAACCCATGCACGTAACATAGTTGCAGCACTGAACCCATAGTGACATCTTTAATGTGCTGTACCTTTGTTTCTCCTGTTGATTTTGCAAATGTTAAAAAAAGAGAGAAATCAGTAGAACTTTAGGCATACAACTGTAGCTGCTGCTCTAGCTAAATTGCTGCTAAGTGTCTAGGTGATAAAAGCTTTCTCCCATGCCTGCCAGTCTGAACAATACTATTATCAGGAAAATGTATGCATCTTTTTCCAGTAAGAATAAGGACTGTGATAACTTTAGCATTTAGGCAAGACACTGAGCTGATGATTGTGAAATGCATTAATGGATGTGTCACTGTTTTAAAAGAGCACATCTAATGGATTGTTTATACACGCCATCTCACTGTACTTATTTATTTATTTTATAGGATATTTTAAACATTAAATTGCACAGATCAAGGTAGAGCCCTCCTGTGACCTCCTCATCTCAAGGGCCTGTGTTGAACAAGAACCAATCCCAATTCCCAGCCAGTTGTGTATACCACTGAAGGAAGATGAATGCACTGAACAGCCACCACTTTTTGTACTTTCTGCCTACCACACGCCTTGTCATCTTATTAGCAGCTTTGACAACTGCTGAGGATGTGACTAATAGCACTTTCAACCGCACTGACATGAACACGGGATCCGTGCTTGTAGTGATCTCCCGCATCGACCATATTATAGTCAAGGAGGGGAGTAGTGCCTTGATCAACTGCAATGTCCAAGGTAGTCCCAGTCCACGTTACAGATGGTACAATTCCAACGGCTACCTGCTGAAAGAGGAGGAGAATAAAGGTAAGATCTTAATATTCTCACTGATATAGCCTGTCCAGAGACACTTCGGATTTCAGCAGGTTGACTAATAACCTGAATTTAATAGCCTGACTGTGGTATTTTCCTGTTTGAAATTGTGTGAAAGCACAGTGGCAGCAGTAGATTTGTTGTGTGTACCTTGGAAGAAAACAAAAAGATTTTTTTGTATTATTTATAGCAACACAAAGCATGAAGCTGAAATACTCAACAGAAAGTGAAGACAGCCTTCTTTCACTGGAAGACTTCGGGTTTGATCTTGTTTCCCTTTCTGTCCTCTTTTGTTCTTCTCTGGAACCAAAAAAGACTAAAAAGCTTTTTTCCAACTCAAGGGAGAATTCTCTTGACATATGACAGTAATTTGTTGATGTGAATTCAACACTAACTCCCTGATACACCTGTGGTCTTTATGCGTAGTGCCATGGAGGGTGAGATGCAGGAGATGCCCTGAGTGACCAACAGAAAAACCTATATAGGGCAGCAGCCAGAAGGACAAGCAAAGTTTGAGCCTTCCTGGCTTTAGTTAAGACTCTTCAGTTGCATTTGCCAGAGATCTTAATTACACAAGCTTGTTTTCCTAAAATGGAAGGTTTAGGTTATAATCCTAGTTATAGTTCTAGGGAACATTTCATTGGAGGTGGGGGGAAGGTGTTTTGCTCATGTAATCCTTCCATACTGACTGCTTTGTTCACAGCATGATGAAATAAACTAGTTACTCATACTAAATTCAAGATAGCTTGCCTAACTAATAGTTGACCTGAGGAAGAATTCTGCTGTGATAGGAGTAATGGTTGACCCAGCTGGATGTTCAAGAGCATAGTGTATCTGTAAAAGCTTACTGCATAATTGGTTATATTTTACATGATAGTATTTTGTAATTTTCTGAGTAAAGCTAGAGAAAGGAACTACTTGAGCTAGTGTTTTCAGGTGTAATCTGTGCAGTCATGGCAACATACTGTGATTACTGCACTAGAGTGGTTTCCTAAGGCTCACTGACATAAATTCTCCCCTTTTGTTAGGTATCTAACTTTAGTTCTTTGTATGGTCAACTGAGAGAGGTAGGTACTAGCACAAATATTTAGGTAGGTTAGCAAAAACTTTGACCAAGTGTTGTGGTTTAAGCCCAGTCAGCCGCGTAATTCGCTCACTCACTCCCCCCTCTTTCTTCCCCCAGCTCCCAGAGGGATGGGGAGGAGAACTGAAAGAATGCAACTCCCACAGGTTGAGATAAGAACAGTTCTGTAACTAAGGTATAACACAAACCACTACTGCTACCACCAATAATAATAATGACCAGGGAAATACAAGGAAAGAGAATACAA
>JAOEHY010009969.1:13360-35186 GCA_025447955.1 Psilopsiagon aurifrons
CCCCTCCTCCCTGGCAGAGCATGAGGCTCAGAAAGTCCTTGGTCAGACCAAACATTCTAAGCAGTAACTGAAAACATTGGTGATACCAGCGCTGTTCCCAGGACGAAAGTCAAAAACACAGAGCTGCACCAGCTACCAAGAAGGAGAAAAGCAACTGCTACTGCTGAACCCAGGACACCAAGTCAGTAAAAATTGCAGATGTAGTATTAAAACAACATCACTTGGACTTTCAGCAGTGCACTTCCCCCTGAAATAATGACTTCTTTCCTATAAGAAACATTTCCTAGCTCAAGGCCTTTCCTTACTATGTGTACAGTTATGTTGCACATGGCATTGAACTGTTACCAAAACCCAGCAATGATACCTTTTTTAATCATTGTTTTCTTGTTAGGCTATACTATCTGCCAGGATCCATTGGCCCAGACCCAGTCATTGAGTGACAGTTCAATGCTGTTATGTCATTTATAACACCTGGAGCCAGGATACATCAGCAAGGCCGCTTGTCATTTAACAATTAATAAACACCCACTTTGCCAACATTTCAATTCAAAGAAATACTGAGCAGCCAATACGCTGTATTTTTTTTCTTATTCTAGAGGTGGAGAAAGAAGTGTTACCTGTTGCAGATGATGACATTTCCTCTATAAGAGTGTTGTCCTCTGAATTTGCCTGACTTTAGAAGATCGGGGTGATTTGTTTATGTGAAGGTCTGCTTTAGACTGAGCTTTTTATTTATTCTGTATTTTTAAATTTCAGGCAAAGTGATGCAGCTGTTTTCAAGAATTACACTAGGGCAAACCGTAGTGTTTCAGCTAAGTTAAGAATTCTAAGTAAGATGATAAAAAGATGTAATTAAGAACTGTCCATACAGGAACTGAGGCAAGGATCTTGTGGGAATACTTTCTGTATACGTTTCTACTGGAGATTATGTAAAAAACCAATCTGGATAAGCCGTGCTTAATTAGAAAAAACTTTCAAAAGGGTAAAAGCCCATAACTGCTCTGAAATAAAGGCTTTTTTTGACTAAGGAGTTTCAAAATTGCCCACAGATCTTCCTTGAAAGAAATAATGTAAAAAAAAAAACAAAAAAAAAACCAGAAAACTAACAACTAAAGAACTATGTAAAGGTTAAAATAAATATAGAAGCAAAGTGTACACCAACCTGTGACAGGACTGCAGACCTTGTGTGTGGTTTACCTGTATTGCACAGGGGTTTCAGTCCTCTAATCACAGATTCTTTGTGTTTGCTCAGCTGCCTTAGTAGAATCATAGAATGGTTTGGGTTGGAAGGGACTTTGAAGATCATCTAGTTCCAACACCCTTGTCACAAGCAAGGTCACCTTCCACTAGACCAGGTTGCTCAAAGCACCATCCAAGCTGGCCTTGAGCACTGCCAGGGATGGGCATCCACAACTTCTCTGGGCAACCTGTGCCAGTGCCTCACCACCCTCATAATGAAGATATTTTTCCTGAATGTCCAATCTAAATCTCCCCTCTTTCAGTTTAAAACTATTCCCCCTTATCCTATCACTAGATGCCCTTGTAAAAAGTCCCTCTCCAGCTTTTTCTTCATCCTTCAGTGTGGCTAGGAAGACAGCAAAACTGAATTTCCTATTTTGTTTCAGCATACTTTCAGCGCATCCTTTGGCATCTAACACCAGGCTAACTCTCCAGGCTTGCACGCAGATAAAAGCACAAAGCCTGACCTGCTCCTACAGGTTCTGCTGTCACCTGTGCATTTCGCAAGGGCTTCTGGAGCCATTTCCCACTTGTGCTGCACGGCACAACTGTTCTCTAGAGAGCTGTGAGCAAATTTGCCTGTGTGGGCACATGTGGGAACTGTGCAAAGGCAGCTGAGGTCCAAAGGGGCTTGGGTGGGCTAGCGATAACTTTTGCCACAGAGTGTGTTACAACCCCACGTGAAAACAACTTCCATGTTAATAGACTTAAACTGGTTAGGATTAAGGAAAACCAACTTTCTGATAGTAAAAATAGGTGCACACCTGAAATTCCTTCCTGCAGAAGATTCCATTACTGCCTTCAGCAGATACCTGCCAGGTGCCTGCTTGGGATTGTGTTAACAGAGATTGAAAACAGTTCAGCCTGCCTCTGAGCAGCAGTATTAGTTGATCTTACTGTCTTACATCAGCCTATGTCATTGTTCTGAAAGGAAATCTGTATGACATCACCCTGTAGAAAGTGTTCAGAAGGCACAGAGGCACTCCTACACTTTCTGGCTGTTCTTTTCACCATGTGAACCCTTCTAGGGATGGGTTTACATGAATGAAAGAATTGATACCAGATTTTCCCATTTAAGTTTAATAATGTTTTTATAGCAAAGTTGGAATTTATTGATTTAATAGCACACCAAATAAAGGAAAAAAAAAAAAAAAACAAACCCATCCTCTAAAATGGTAGTGATATTTGGATAAAAATGAAACTCATTTGGGGAACTGAAAATCCAATTCTTTACCAATATGTAATGGCAAACACAGTAATGAGCTGAATCTTGAATCACTTTAGCAGTGATAGCAGCACTGGATTTTAACATGTTGTTTAGTCTCAGTTTAATAGCTAATTTGTTCTGCTGTGCCACGTTCAAAGGATATGAAATGTACATGTACAATTGCATGTAATGACTAAAAATACCGCTTCTATTTAATGGATAGAAATGACTCTGAGAAGTAAAATAAGTTCCACTGTGATGTGTTGAAGTTTATGCTGGCAAGAAAGGTGTTCTCTGTCATATCTCTTCCCTTTCCCATCCATTATACTCCTGGTTCCTGTTTCTTCTTTATAAAATCATGTTTCAAAATTAGATTTTGAAAACCTCAGAGAGTAGGCAGCATAGTATATGATCTCTGAAATTTTAGGGGTTTAAAGTTTACATTAACAGAATTGTATGAGATACTGTAACAAAACACTAAAATAACCCAATTGTAAGAAAATCCATTGTCAGGGAACAAAATAAGGAGAGCTTAGTAGGTTTGTCCGCCTCACAATCCCATTGTTACTGTTTTTTAAGGAAGTGTGGCATGTGTTTGAGAGGCTCTCTGGGGTAAGTAGTTCTATCTTTGTAACTTAACTGACCACAAGATTGTGATAGATGTCATGCATATTAAATTTTTTCATGAGACTCTTTCAGGGCATGATCTGATTATTCACAGTTGATGTCAGGATTTTATAGTAACACATCGAGGGACAGACAGGCCTTTGTGATGGCAGATTCTCTGTCTTGTGAACATTATTTCTGTCTTCCAAAATCTGAAGCCAGTTTGAAAAAGCTGATGTTTAAGACTGTGATGATTATGTGAACAAAATGCTTCTAACTAAGTTACTCTGTCTCCTCTCCAGCAGGAAAATGGTGGTTTCTTGACAATGGGCTACTAAACATTACCAGCGTGTCTTTTGAAGACAGAGGTAAATACACGTGTGTTGCATCTAATACATATGGCAGTGTTAACAATACTGTGACACTGAGGGTTGTCTTCACCTCCGGAGATATGGGCATCTATTACATGATTGTCTGCCTTGTAGCTTTTACCATTGTTATGATACTGAACATCACTCGGTTATGTATGATGAGCAGTCATCTGAAGAAAACTGAGAAAGCAATCAATGAATTCTTCAGAACAGAAGGGGCAGAGAAACTCCAGAAAGCCTTTGAGATTGCAAAGCGTATCCCAATTATCACTTCAGCTAAAACACTTGAGCTTGCCAAAGTAACCCAGTTCAAGACCATGGAATTTGCTCGCTATATCGAAGAGCTTGCTCGGAGTGTACCTTTGCCACCTCTCATCATGAACTGCAGGACTATAATGGAAGAAATTATGGAGGTTGTCGGTCTGGAGGAGCAAGGACAGAATTTTGTACGGCAGACAGCAGAAGGCCAGGAAACCACTGAAACAGATGAGCTGTACATGATCCCAAATGCTTTGAAGCGCAGTGACTCTCCCACAGGTGACTCTGACGCATCATCACTGCACGAGCCACCTCAACAGATTGCAATAAAAGTATCAGTTCACCCACTGTCTAAAAAGGACTGCATGGATGGTCAGTCACAAGAAAGCATGCAGTTGGACACCAAGGAAGAAGACACTTCTCAAACACCAGCACTTCCTGCAGAACCCCTTCCTGAGCCTTCTGCTGAACTCAGTTCTGATGACACAGCATTGGCAAATGACAAAAATACATGCATTATATATGAAAGCCATGTATGATAGTTACTCCTGAATCTATGCATAGCAGGAAAATCAGGTGGAGCTCTTTTAAAAATACATATTGTAATTGCCGCTAAGCCTTACCTGGAGACTATCATAGCAAAAGCATGTATGTGGATTATTTGGCACTTTCTTCTCAGTTTGACTTTAGTTTACCATGATGTATGGCAGAGTAATTGCTATTACATTAATATTAATTGCTCTTTTTGATTAGGAGTATTTCCAAGAAACATTTACCTCAGCATTTTCTAGGTTGGAGTCCCCTATAGTGGCCTCCTGAAAGTCACTGGTAGTCTTCAATGTAGGACACTTGAACTTACTAAACATAAAACTGGTTTTCTTTTTTCTCCTTGACTCTCTTATTTCCATCTATTGCATTTTTGCAGATATTATCTTGTGAATTTGAAATATTGCCCAAGAGGCAGCACTCCAGTAGCCAAATAAAATCTTAAGAGATCCCATTTAAAAAACCTGTTTGTTCAGCTGCATTGTCATTTAGAGGGCTATAAAAGAAAGTTAAAATGTTTCCATTTCATTTGAGACTACACTGCTCAGGCACAGGGGAAATAGTTTTCCTTTTTCTATGGAATGAAGATGCAACAACTGTTTTTTTCACAGCAAGCAACAACTTTGAGGTATATCTTGCAGATGGAAAAACATGTAAACATCTTACAGAAAGTTGTGGTCCAACAGCTATGCAGGGATTTTTGCATATATTCGACCATTTTTAACTTTGCCAGAAGTTTATATAGAAAACAGCTGCAAATATGCAAGATGCCTTTTTTTTTTTTTTTTGTAGTAATTTGGTAGGAGTAAGTAGGCACTACCTTACCAAAAGATATGCAGGTTCCTTAACAGTCCTGCAAATGCCAGTAATCAGCTGGTAACAAGGCTGAAACAGAAGAAGACCTTTTTATTGGGATTCTCAATTTGGTCCAGATTCGTGTTTTGAAGATCAAACCTAAATTCATCTATAAGCATAAGTCTGACAGTGTTTTATCCAAACTAAAAGTACAGAAATAATATAATTGTCCTGTGAAATTCCAGTGACAATCACACATAAACCGTTTACTGTGTTGTAATTGCTTTGGTATTTTACCCCCTGCCTATGGAGGATGTTCACTGCTTGAGTACATGTCCCTACCCCAGTAAAGCTTTAATCATCACAGCGACAGGGACATTAAAAAGGGTCAGTGTTTATGCCCGGAAATGCCAGGAGTGGAAAGTGTTTATGCCCGGAAATGCCAGGAGTGGAAAGGAAGTGATAATTCTGATTGCAAGTAGACAATAAAGAGGACCTTCGCTGGAGTGAGTCTGGAATGAAAGCTCTTCAGAGGAAGAGTTTCGTAAGATTCATAGCATATTACTTAATCACCTGGCACACATTTAATTTGGAACTAATGAACAAACTTGTCACCTCACAGTTTTTAAGAAGGACTGTAGTGTAAGTACAGATACTCAAAACTAACCTGGAATTAAGCATATTGCAGAAAAAGAAGTCACTTAGGTCTCTGGGGAGATGAGGTGTGGATGGCTCTGTGAACATTTTATTGAAGTAGCCACATCTACATAAGGTGTCCATTCAAGGCGGTCAGGTATATGAAATGCACAGATAATTGAGACCAAACAAAGTCAATGTTGTAGCTTTCTAAAAAAATCCTTGGTAATGAACTGACATTTTATCTCAACTTCCTCACGTTAAAGTGCAGAGCTTCACTAGCAGTGTAAAACAGGAACACCCCATGACTTAAGTAGGTGATGTAGAGAGGGCTCCATATTTACCTTTCTAAAGTTATTAAAAAAAATACATGTTTAATAAGGGACTTAAGATTTTGTGACCAACTTGTGAAAATTGCAGCATTTAATTGCTAATGTTTGCTTGTGCTCACCATAATGGCAGGCATCTATGCAAAATGCATTTGCACATTCCCAAAAGGAAACAAGGGCAAAGTCCATTTAGGAATGTGGCTTGAAATATTCTAGGTCCAGTGAAGTAATATAAATCTAGAACACAGGGTAAATTAAGGGAATACCATAAAGAACCTCACTTCTGACCGGTGTGATTGAAACTACTACTGAAGCAAACTGTTAACTTCTTGTCTGCATCCAAAGTGTGTTTCTAGTTATTGTTTGCATCAGGTTTTCAGGTTATTTAATTTGCTTCTGGTACAAAAAAGGCTGAGGGCAGAAACACAAGCAGCAACTTGAACTAAATTCCTTTAATTCACCTTAACCTCCTGAAAAGAGGCATCTTGATTTTTCTGCCTGACCAGCATTTACAAACAATGCTCACGCATTCTGAACTTACCTGCCTGGTGCCCAACTAAGATTGCACAGATGAGCAAGGATTTTTTCCTTGAAAACATAAAAATAGGTTTTAAATGGCACTTAAAAAACCAAAAAAGTTTCAAAGTTATTTATTAAAATAGAGTATTTTAATTGTTTTATAATTATGAACCTTTTACAGTAGGGACCAGACCCCTTCATGTATTCATATGGTGATTGGTACTAGGCAGTTCTGATCCAGCTGCTGCCCTCAAGAGTATCCTCTAGCCTGTTTATTTATTTACTGAGGTATATTTGAAAGCAATCAATCCCGATGGTTTTCTTCAAGATCTCTGTGTAAACTTCCTTGAAGATAAAGACTTTTTTCCCCCAGAGATTGCCCACAAAAAGCATGTGTTTGAAGCACACACAAATGTATATTGCAAACCACATATAAGCAACAGTCATTTGGCGTAGATGCATGTAACAGGTCTAGTGCGCCAGCCAGTCTGCTATAAATTCTTCAGACATTTAGCTTTGTGATGCTATGGGAATAAAAGCAGAACAGTGCTGTATCTGAAGAAAATACAGGTTGTAATGGTTCTGGTTTAAGTATGTTTTCTGCTTTCATGTATGCTGCTCAGGATCTTTATGCATCTGTTTAATGATCTTAAAGATCTCTTCTGACCTAAATGATTCTATGACTCTGTGATATAATACATGTAAAGCCTAGAGCTTTATACATACTTTCAGGCAGTTCCTCTGTGGGAGATAGATAGATGACACAAACCCATCTTCCCTGTTCCAAACTTTCTGTCTATGCCATTATAGACAGTTCTGTCCTGCAGTATTTCTTAGGGAATGGCAGTTCTGTGGTGCAAGAACATAATTAACAAATATAAAAATAATGATGGCTCTAAGAAAATACTGATATTTGCTTGTAATATATTTCCATGCAACTTAAGCACTTCAGGGACATTACAGCTATCTGTTCCCATCACAGACTATGCTCTATTTATTATAACACTAAACATTAATGGTTCTTACAATACTCAATCTGGAAAATCCAGTCCAACTGAATTTGCATTCTAAATGGATAGGGAACACTGGGCCAGGTTTAGAAAGGAAAAGACATTTGCAGAATATATTTACACCATTGTAAGATGTTTTTGCCAAAGCTTCCTGAAACATGACTAGGTTTCTGCAGCACAAGAAAGCAGGGTTAGGTTTGAATTTTACACTTAAGTATTCTTTCTTATGACTAAATCTAAGGCCACATTAATCAAACCTCTTGAAGAGAGTACTGCTTAACATTTGCTTTGTGAGCAGCATTTGTTTACTGCTGATCCTTTATTTTTCTCCGGTTTGAGTATGCTTGTGATGAAACCTGCCCTTCAGTCATTTTTTGAGGTTGTCATTGACCAATTTTAAAAGAACCTATAGATCATAATTTTAATGCAGGTTTATTGGTATTAGGTAAGGCACAGCACTTTGTTCGTGTGCTAAAGAATTACTGTATAGCTGTAAGATTTGCAGAATGGCATATATAGGCAGATGTTGATTTTTTTTTTAAATCAGTGCCTGGTTTATTCTAATGTACACACTATGTCAGTTTGCGGTTACTTTTTGACACAAGTACTGTAACATATAACTGGGGCTTTCTGACATTCAGTTGGGTTCAGATCAGTTCATTCTGGAAAGTGTTTACAGTGTCAAATTTGAAAATTTCTCATGGAGTTTCTTGGCAGCATGCTGTTTTAAGAGTAGGCCTTTTAAGTATGCCATACTTAGTGGGACAGCTGAAAGCTTCTTAGATGCAAAGGAAATGCTTGCACTAAAGTATCTTAAGTTGTATTTCATTTATTATGAAATCCTCTTTGATTTTACAAGAAATGTAAGACAGATATGAATGTGTTCTTTTGAGAAGCAGTTACTGTATTTTGATTTAAATAACATGATTTTATAGTTCGCAGTGGTAAACCACAAAGAGAACAGTTCATGCTGAAGTGGCAAAATGAAATGTGATCCAGCTTGTAAATTGATTGTTGATTCAATAAAGAATTTGCACAGAGTATGCCGAGTTTGTACACTCAAAAAGATGATAGTTTCTTAGTAAGAGTATGCTGTGGTTCCAACTCAAGTAGAAGTGAATTATGTATTCCATTGTACATCTGCTAATATTCCAGAAACTTTGATCAGGAAAAAGAGTTATTACCTAGAAAGGAAGTTTTAATAAAGCTCTGAAAAGGAGCTGTTGTTATCAGAATACAGACTTAATTATTAATCAGTATTGTTAACAATATCCTAAGTTGTTCATGTATGTAAGCAGTCTCTCTTTGGAAGCATGTCAACAGTTCTGTATGTAATCCAAAGGACTTCCTTTGTCTGCTGTTTCCTCTCTGAGCCTTGTCATGGGGCCTTGCAAAAAGTATTGCTGCTGTTTCAGAATTGGGGCCAGCAAATAAGTGTCTCTTCTCCCAGAGGCACCTTAGCATCAAGACAAAATAAAATCTTGAGTAGCTATACCCATGCCTCCATTCCTTCACCCACCCTAAAAGGATGAGGTGAAATGGCTTTCCTGTACCACAGCAGTTGGACTGTATCACTCCCTAATAGTCTTCAGCAGGACTTGGTTGAGGCAGACACTGTAATACCTGGTCCTGGCTCTGCTACACTGCTAGCAGCCAGTGAAAGTCATTGACAGAGATGGAATGGGGGATGCTTGCCCTTTCACACATGAAAGATTTGCTCTTGCCAGCTGCCTGTTTGAGGCTGAAGAGCATAACCAACAGCAGGAAAATAACAGGTATTTTGTGTTTTAAGTCTGCTGTTTGAAAGAGTGCTCTAATTTTGAAAAATATTTTCAGAAGCATTTTTATTCAACAGTCTTGGCTGAATTAATGGGGGTGAGACATCCACAATTTGTGGACAAATACCTACAAAAAATAGTGAAGGAGTCACAGCCTCATCATAAAAATGGAATACATATGCCTAGAGCTATATGCTGTTTTATTGTCTCAGCATGGGACCTTGTCTTGTGGTTCGATATGCTGTGATGTTTTTTTTCATCTAGAACAGCACCACCTCAGGCTGCTCCCCTCCAACATGCTGAACTCCTGCAACAGCTTTGCTGGAGCGTTTTTCAGGGAGGTGGGGTACCACCAAGCAGTTGATCTCCATGAGCTACACTCCTGAGCACTGAAACAGGCTGCTCCCAGTCTCAATGCTTCTTAAGAATAGAAGATCTTTTTCATGTGGAGGAGGCTGCCTTACACAGTACTACAGAGGCACACCCAAACTAAAAGCTGCTGGTGAGTAGTATCTGCACAGAGACAAACGTGTGGACAGTGGGGTCTGCTCTCCTACTAAGCGCAGCCAGGGAAAGCTGGTGCATAGTTCAGGGCTGGTTCCTTGCAGTGCTACTCCACCACTTTCCCACAGGACTGCTGATTTTCTAACTTGCTTTGTGCACTAGTTCCTGGAATAACCAGCTAAGACTTGAGAATCAGTTCCTTCTCAGCATCCATTTCTTAAATCTCTTCCTCTCCCCATTTTACCTTCCTGTGCATTTTTCTGTCCCCACCACTTCTGCAGTGTTACTTCTCAAGTGGGAACAGATTGAAATTAGTGGTCAGGGCAAGTGTTTCTGCACCCCAGGTACCTCTGTTCATGAAACTGACCTTTCATTAAGTCCCAAAATGGATTTTATTTTTCCACCAACTGTGCCAGGCTCTAATGCTGTGTACTATATTTAGCTGTCTGGCTCCCAGGCCCATCGTATATAAGTCTATAAATTGGGCAAAGACAGTGATATGAACTGAGGCCAAGTTCTTTATTTCTTATACAAAATCAGACTGCATGGCAGCAAACAGTAAATGTGGTAGACTTAGGCTGCTCCAGTTATGCAATGAAAAGCTATTTCATACCACAACAAGATGAGGCAAGAGTGAGAAAAACTAGCAGCCAACCTTGTATAGCATGGAGAATACATGTAAACCCCTGCTTACGGTTAAACAGAAATTTAGCATCAGTATCAAATCAATCTGCTCTTCTGTAGCCACATTCTATTTTGAGAACAGATTCCTTTAGTATCGACTCCAAGAAGAACTTCCCTATGTAAGCAAGCACCTTAGCTGTGGAAATAGTACAAGAGTTATCAGAAGGAGCCTTGTCTCCCTCATCTACCATTTTTGACTATTCAGCTATGCATCAAAGGCCAGCCACAGATCTGGCCAACCACCCTGTCTTGGTGTCTAGCCACAGTTTGGGAGCTTCTGTTTGAGATGCATGAGTGAGTTCTTCTGAGATGTCTGTCTTCTCTTGCATAGGTTTTGATTGTACCACCCAATAAACAACTCATTCATTAATGGCACTAGTCATTCTCAATTAATAATTACAGAGAAGAAAAATAAATGCCGCCACCACTTCCATCTTTCTGAAGCCTCTTACTGCTTCTACCTCAAGATTAGCCCTGATGGATAGATAGCTCCTGAGTTCTTCGGGTATCCTTTAGCTCATTCCTGCTGGGGAACACTACCTTAGCCAGAAAGCAGGATTAAAAAAAAAAAGAAAGTAATAAAAATATTCAGACAGAAAAGAATCTCCTTTCTAAGGAGGCAAACGTGGATCCTGCCTGGTAAAAATGCTTCATTATCCTTCTGTCTAATACGCACAGAGTAAACAGCCTCAGGAAAAGGTGGTAAAAAATAGAAAGAAATTTAAGAAGATTAAAATGGAAAATCTTTCTCCTCACTCAAAACATCCAGAGGTGTTTTATCTTCAAAGTATATTAAATTCTAACTCATTTAATCATGCTTTGATGTGCTTTTAAACGTACTTAAGTGGTGAAAAAGGAGATTCCTAAAACCAATGACATTTTCACCACCAACCCCAAAGTAAATTATCACAAAAGTACAAAACATATTGCCCAGCCCTTCTCTCAGGATATCACTTATCAGGGAAGATATTTGTAGTCCTTTTTATGGTTCTGCTTAGGTGACTGCAGCTTCCTTAAGGGATTAGTGAAGGTGCGTTTCTTTTCTGCTGTCTTCTTCTTGGTTAAATAGTCTATACCCTGTATGATCTCCTCTTTATGTACAAAAATCAATGTTCCATCACAGATTTATCTTCATTCTTCCCCATGCCAGTTGGATACCTTTGTTTTTTGCATATGTTTTGTTTTACTGCTTGGATTTTGGGTTGTGTGCACTGAAGTTCCTCATGTTTTAAAATAAATTAGAGGATCCTAATGTTTTTTTCAGTTGCCTGTTTTGGGGCAGGATTACGCACACCCATCTGTATAATTCAATTTTAATTATACTGATGTACATTTTACTATTCTCAGGTTGGGGGAGGATGAACTAAACAATAGGCTGCAGCAGATTTCTTTTGCAGAGCAGCACCAACAGAACAGGTAAAGCCGTAATTCCCAAGATACAAGTGAAATAAGTGTCCTCAGTCATATATGGGTCTATGAATATATGTTCTTCTGTTTGTCACTTCAAAAAAGCCTTAAAACAACATGTTTCTTTCAGCTTAGCCTCTGATCATTGATGGAATATCACATTTGCACTGTTCCTACACTTGTAAATCAGCTATCCATTATGTGGATTGGTTTATCTTATTCATTGGATAGCATGCCAAGTGCAGGGGCAGTACATTAGATATTTGTGAAGAGACTGTGGACACCTTGGTGACACTATGTAAATGATATTTATTTCAAATGCATTGATAAATGCTTTTTCACATTCGTTTAACGGCAATGCTGTATTTCTGTATAGGCTGATATTTACATGTTGATGGAGTCTCTTTTTCTGTTTCAACTAGAAACTCCAGTTTTTCATAAGTGTGCAGTAAAATGACAGTAATCTGCTGCCAAATAAAGCTGCTTTTTGCAACTACAGTTTCTATATTTCGTAATCCCCCTGCAATCTGTTAAACACAGAGCCCATTCTTTAATATATACATCACGAATGAGGTGAAAGGCTCCAAATCTCTTATACATGTAGTCTGCATCAGACTGCTAGTTATTTTATTAGAACATATACCTATCCTGACACTGTAACTCCCTTTGCAGTTACCAGGAATAGCCCCAGGGCATTAGCCAAATGTTATGAGACAGTGCCTCAATGCAGTGCCACTGAGAACTATGCACTCACTCTACACCAATTTCTGGAAAAAAACTCCAGAGAAATCCCATCCCTTCTCATCAGGGAAGCAGGGTCTGAATGCCTCTCAGGTACTTCATGTTTCACATGGTTTTCAGAAAAAAGAAAACAGTCCCAAAATCCCCAGCTGCCAGCTAGGTAATTACTGAGGTTCATGCCTTGTGAAACTGATGCAGGAGCTCCATCACCAGTGACAGAGCTCACTGCAGCAGGGAAACTCATCACTCCCAGTAGGTAGGTGTCAGTTGTCAGACAGTAGCTAAAGACACTTCACACAGTAATCCATGATACTATAAGGAGGGCAGTGTTACTCCATAGCATGTAAATTGCTAATGTCCTGGAGTCTATGGATGATGCTGCAAGATGCAATCCCCAAACTGTTCAGATGATGGCACTGCACCTGAAACTCAAGCCTGTTTCCTGACTAGAGAAGGGCACTAGGAGCATCACTAAAGGCTCTGTGCTGGGATGGTAGAGTCAGACCCTTTCACGAGAACCCAAGTCCTTCCTTTTGCCTTGATATCGTGACCAGACCACCCCTCTTCTTTATTTTCTCTAACACTACCTCATAGTTCTTCAAGGAAGACTAAGTATGGACTCTTCAGTGAGGCAGCTGCTGAAGACCATGCAAATGCTGCTCAGCTGTACTGACAGGTGTGAACTTGCCTTTGTGCCATATCAGATAAAGACATTCCCAGAGGCCTGCCAGCATTGAATGGAAAAGGGCAGTGATGCTGTGAGTCCAGAAAAAATGGAAGCAGATGAGAATGGGCAGGGGAGAGTGAGTGGAGGCAGTGGCCCAGTCCAATAGGCATAGAATTAAGATGACAGTCCCCCACTTCCTGCTGAAAACACCTCCAACAAAATCAGCTCCCTGTCTCTACATGCTCTTCTCCAAAGAACTGTCACTCATTGTCAGCTCAGCAAGAGCTCCTTGTTCTTCTGCCTAGTCAGGCTTTGACCAGCCAGTTTTTGCTTCTTATTGAGCAGCTACAAGGTTGTCTAATCCTAATGGAGATTTGTTCTGGCCTTTCTTGCCCTGTCTCTCCCTATTACTAACTTAAAAGAAGGCATGGGATTCACTTGCCAGCACACGAGTAAAAAGCTAGTCCTCAGAGACCTAACAGACCAACTATTCTGTTCTAAAGGAGGATGTGCAGAAGCTAGGCACTTCAAAATGAATTAATAGATTTAAAGCCTCTGCCTGGTTAAGCCCTCTATGCTTTCATGTTCTCATTTTGTAATGACAGGGTGTTGGCCAGTTTTAACAAACTACAGCTTGACCTATTGCTGTGTTTTAAAGGAGAGGATTACATGGGTGTTTTTTTAAACCTGTGCAAATTGAGCAATGAAAAGAGAACAGATTCCGGACTTAATCACACTTTCTGCTCACAGTGTTATAAATTGTATTCTGTGTCTATTTGCAATTTGCAGAACAAACACAGGATATCCTAGCAAAATCAATATTTTTTCAGCGATGGCGGTTGTCCTCATCTTGTTTCTACCTAACAGAATAAAAGATTTTAAGGCACTGTCAATTAGCAGAATTGCTAACAAATGCTTTTGATCAGGTACCCTGTTGGAAAGCAACTACAGTGGGAATTCCAAGTCTGTAAATGAGATCTGCTCCCTTTATATTGACTTGCCATATAATGGATTGTAAAAGGCCAACTTTACTGAGCAGAACTACACAATCTTTTACAAGTCTGGCTTACTGCTGCATATTTTTTCTTTTCTCTTAAGAGTATCCTATTGGATATAATATGTACTACAAAACTTTAATGCTCTACTCATGTAATTAGAGAGATTTTACTCAAATACAGAGACAGAAAATAATAAGTATTCCTATTTTTTCTTTCAAAAGTTATCATCAGTAACTTCCTCATTTGTGCCATGTTATAGCCACAAACACTGAGACAGATTCTGGTAACTTTTCTGCCCACTTCAGCCTAAACCACACCACTTCATTAGAGTGCTGAGAACTTGCTGGCTTCTGAGAGGCCAAAGCATGTATTCTCAAGGGACTGAAAGGAAAATGTTCCACAAATGCCAAGCTGGAACTTAGCACCACGGGCACTTGGCAAATAAATGGCACTATGCATAATAAACAAGCAGAGCGAGGGAGCTTAAATTCTAAATGCCCTCTTGAGAAAAGATAGAAAACAGTTCTTGGGAACACAGAACAAAAGCTGTCAGAAAACTAAGATCACTGATTTTTGTCATGAATGACTTATGATTATGGCTATGTGGTTGGAATGAGGATGGAAGATTCTGCACTACAAAGCTCTGCATTCTCTAATTGCATGTGAGGCTTCATTTGCATGCATTAAATAAAGCACAATGTCACATTTGTTAAATCTGATGGGCTCAAATATTGTATTTTACACATTAATCTAATTATCTTCCTGTTTCACTAGATCTTTAGATGACATTAATTTATCATCAATTAATAAATGCTTTTTCTGTTTCCATTTCTATGTGGAGAAAAATATGGGTTAGACTAGCCATTCAAATGAAATAACTGCTTCAAAATGAAGCTGACCAAGTTGCAATTTCCACACCTCTCATATTTTTATTACGCAACACAAACATTAAAAGTAAGAAAATACCTGACACAGAGCTTAGGCTTCCAACAGGCTCCCTGACAAAAGAACAGATTAAGCAAGGAAGCAGGATCTCCGATCCAGCAGATGAACAAGCTGTATCTGCCTTCTGCATACTAACATTGCTCAGATCTGAAGGGAATCCGCTGTGACCCACATGCATGTCATTTCTACACTGCAGAGCACTCAGGATACTCACCAATCTGTTACCACACCTCATACCCTTGATATTTTTCACAGTCACCCATCCACTATCAAATCAGGATTTCATAATGCACTATTACAAAAGCTTTCAAAACCTTATTCTGCACTGAAACAGGAGTCAGCATACTCAGAGACCAAAATATACCCTTGTTCTCTACCTCTAAAGGACTTAAGTCCACACCCATTCTCTTAAAATACAACCAAAGATTAATAGAAGGTGCAAAACAACCTTCTAGCTCAACAAAGAAGCACCTTCAATTTTAAATGCTAACACTAAACCACCACTATGCGAAGGCACGTTCTACTCCCTTGCCTTTTCCAGGTCTTTTGTAGCTTTCCTTTACAGTCCTTAACTTTCTGAGTTGTGGACCTGAACTGCACCCCCCACCAGAGGAATATAAGTTTAAATTTGTGTTCTGATTTTGCTTGCACTTACTTGCTGCTTGAAAGAAATCCAGTTGTGCAGTTAGGCCCAGATCCAGAAAAACACATAAGCACGCAATTTATATACATGAATAGTACCATTGTGAAGGGTTCACGTTCTTTCCCAATATTTGCCATCAGTCTTTTCTCTGCTAGTGCTTCTTTGTTCCTCATTACTGCCTACATGCGGCCTTTCTTTTTCTTCCAAGATTTTCCTACAGATTCCTAATGGGGTGCAGGCTATGCATATGATCATTCCCAAAAACTGACAGGAGAAGCCTCTCAGAAGAATGGAGACATAAAAAACACTTTATGGAGACATTTAAACACACTGTGTTTAAAATGAGATGTCAGTTCTCAGCACTGCATTTCATCCCAATCAATTCACATACATCAGAACACATGTTTGCTAGCTTGCTTGCTCAGCTTGACTTTTTAGCAAGACCATCCTGGTAGCTTATATAGTTAGGGAAATATTGCAGAAGAAGTAGTTAAGACTTATGAGTTACAATATAGTTGGGTTGTTAAACACTAAATATTCTAAACCTAAACTACTTAAAAAAATAATAGTGTGGATTCTATGATATTGTGAACCTAATAATATTATCTTACCTATGAGCAGTAGTGTATAATTAGAGGAAAGATATTAACGTTTCAAGCAGTCCCATAAGCAAAATAATCATTTAGCTATAGGTATTAACTGAGACTGACCATTAACATGAAGTCTCTTGGACATCATATAAATGACCATCTATAACCTGGTCATTTCAATTATCCGACTTTAGGTTTAGGAATTCCTGTTGGAGATGCCCACATACTGACCCAGACATTGAAAAGTGCTGATGGGATATTTACTCTAAAATGCTAGACACGAACTCTTTGAGGATGGATCTGTGTCATCAACATGGTGCAACTTTACACTGACTTTATGACATTATATAGTCATACAGTCAGTGTTGCAGAAATACCAATGCTGGTCAAATATTCATCATCATTTACTTCCATGAACTCTAATGGGAGCTGACAGCCTGTCTCAGGGAGCTGTTTAAATCTCGTAGAATCGAAGTCCTGATAGCTCTATCACATAGCAGATACCTTTGTGATAAGGCTTTTAATCTCAGCTTTCTGAGATTAAAATCAGGACAGAAATTTGAAAGAGCAATTTTTAAAAAACCTCTGTTGAATCAGTGACATGTGACACATGCAACATCATCACTCTGGTTCTTGGAGAAAGGGAAAATGGTTTTGAGAGAAATTTTGCCTCAGCAGTGCACACAAAGTCAAGGACAAGAAGTTAGTCTTACTGTAAAAGTACATTCAATGCTGTTCTCCTAGTAAAATTAATTCCTACTTGTCCAGACCCTGACAAAGTAAAAACCCCTTTAATTCAACATTCATGAGGTGTTTTAAGAAATCAGACTGCAAGCTTTTGTGTTAAACTTCATTCTGGTTGAATCTTAAATCCACCAAAGTTATAGTGCTGACAACTTACTAAATGTTGCCAGGCAACAGAAGGAAAATAGCAAAAAGTAAACAATTCAGATATGCTAAAGAAGAAAAAGCTGAAACAAAAATAAAAACTACTCCTCACTTCTACACAATGTTAACTCCTTTTTATATCCCATGCATAAAGAGGAAGTACATAGTCTAACAAAACAAGGAGCAGTGGTTTTCAGAGGTTTCTGGATGTGTTATTGTCACAAAGGATCCTTTTATTTCTTTTCAACACTTGAGCAGACTATTCCTTCCAATTTCAGTCAACCCATGAAAACCACCATGGAGCCTCCAAAGACTTCATGAAATCACTGAGGCTGACTCTGAAAGTCTCCCTGTGCTATACAGAGCTGTCATGTTTCCTTATAACCATTCTTGTGTAGCTTGTATACTGATGTATTTTGTGCTTTGCGATACTTCTATTATTTACTGGTCCAACAAACTAGAGGTCCTGAAATTTCAGTTTGTGCAAGCCAGAAACAGTTGCTGACTATAGTGAACTGCCTTTCGGCCAGCCAGAGTCCAAAAGAGTTCTCCCCTTCAGGGTCCTCAAGTCAGAATCCTAAGGATAAAACTTTCTGCAAATTCTCTAGTATTTTTCTCATTGTCAATATTTTTCTGCCATCAGATCTAACCCATCACCAGAAAGCCATTCTTCATGAAGAACTGCAGCCCATGGGAAGGACCCATGCTGGAGAAGTTCATGTAGAACTGTCTCCCATGAGAGAAACTCATGCTAGAGCAAGGGAAGAGTGTGGGGAGGAAGGTTTGGCAGATACAACATGTGATGGATGAAGTGACCACAAGCCACATTCCCCAACCCCCTGTACCACTGTGCAAGGAAGAGGTAGAGAATTCAAGACTAAAGCCCAAGAAGAAGGGAGGAGTGGGGGAAGGTGTTTTAAGATTTGGGTTTATTTCTCATAATCCTACTCTGATTTGATTGGAAATTATTTAACTTATTTTTCCCAAGTCGAGGCTGTTCTGCTTGTGATGGCAAGTGGTGGATGATACCTTCTTGTCATTATCTCCACCCATGAGCCTTTTGTTTTATTTTCTCTCCCCTGTTCCATTGAGAAAGGGAGTGATAGAGCTGCAGTGGGTGCCTAGCCAGGGTCAAGAAACCACCATACAGTTCCTTCTATCGACAAGGGGTAAAATTCTTCCCTTGTCCCTGGTAACTTATTGTATGTCTTTCAGTTTAAAGTTCAGTTTAAACCTGAACTTTATGGTCCATATTGCATATTCATTCATTTGTATTAAAAAAAAATAAATATGAGGCTTATTACTAGCTCTGTACTGCAACTGTGATAATAATGTCACCTCCTTGGGCTGCCAGTTGTTTCATTATGATCTTTCCCATCTTCCTTCTGCAAAGCCTCCCATAAACTGACTACACTACTAAAACAGGAAAGCGTTCTTCAGGCAGATGGTTTTAAATTTCACTTCATCTTCCAAACTGCTATGGTTTTGCTCAACCTAATGCACTTTGAAATGGAGTTAAGCTAAAAATGAGAGTCAAGCTAATTAGGGAATAGGAATACCCACATATGGAGTGAGTCGGGAATACCTATTCTTGAGTAACATCATATAACCAAGCCTGGAACAGTTTTAAGGTTTTGTTTACAACCATGACAAGTACAGCTTTGGCATTATTAAATTTCTTTTTCTTTGTTTTGCTTTCCAATTTTTTAAAATTAAAACAAAAAAACTGTGGAACAACAACTGCTTCAGATAAGTAGTTCAGAAAGTTTAGGAGCATTTGTATCCCTGACTTCTACCCTAACTTTTGGTAAAAGATAAACATTAAATACAACACGGAACCCAGAATCATTTCCCACATTCCTAAGAGCAGAAACAGCTATATAATTTTAATTATATCAGGAAGTATCAATTCAACACACAATGGGAACAAGATGTTGGTCTCTGATGTTAGCTTGGTGACTCAAGCACCATGGCAGGAATTTCTTCCCTCTGAAAATTCTTTAATTGGAGTGGATGACGAGGTATCTGTTCCCTCTCCTTGAGACTCAGTACAGCCCTCTATGGAAAGACACGACTGCTTTGGGAAACAGACAATGGAAAATCTTTTTGACAAAGTACAAGAAGCCAACAAACAGTGGAGCCAAATCCATTCCTGACATCCCTGATGAATCTCAGTGGCACCACAGCAGAGATTATTATAGCCTATGTGCTAGATGTTCTGCTACAAATTAAAAGCGTTGGAGTAACTTTGCAGGCCTGGTTCACAGAAACAGCTAACAATTAGCATGGACATCTGGCCATGGGTTAAATGTTCCACTTCTTCTAAGAAAATGTTGCTAACTTCTATCTTACGAAGGCAGCTGGCTCTTGAGTCTTGCTCCCTCTTTTCCTGGCCCTTCAGAATATCTGGGTGCATGTCCAAAGCACAGAATGATATTCTTGCAGCAATACTGCAATACAGTTATTGTTGCTGGAAAAATGGGAAAGATGCTCAAAGACAGGTAACTTTAATATGTACCCCTGTATGTGTGCAGAGAGTAGGCCAGGCAGAAGGCAGTAAGAAGCACTGAAACAATCTGAACATATGTTTAGTGTCAACTTACCAGAAATTTTTAATAAAGGTACAGCGCCTTTTAACTTCCACACATTCATATTCCAGTGATTAACTAATTAAACCTAAGGAAGAAAAGCTACATATGCAAGCTAATGCACACACACACAGAGCACCCGCTAGATACAAGCACAAAAGTGGGGAATAGTTCTGAGGGAAGATGATACACATTTGCTCTAAGAGCTGCAAGCCATTACTTACAACATGCTGCAGTGCTGACCTTGCTAGGATATGATGCAGCAGCCAAATTACCAGCTCAGGAATCACTGAACTGTTATTTTGACAAGGAGTATGAAGCATTTTAAGCAGAGGTAAAAGGCTGCTGTACTCTTGGGTTCAGAAGAGTCAAGAATTCACACACACATATTATTAGGGCCACCCAACAGAGACTAATGAAATCATCTCCCTGAGATGATCAGAGGTGACTGTGTTAAAGACACTTTGTAGCTTAGTGTACTAAAATATTGAAATATATGCATTTCAGTGAAATTTTGCATTGAAACCTGACAAAAAAGAGGTGTATTTTAAGAAAGACACATTTACAGACTGATTTGCTCCATATTAATTCTATTCTGAAGTTAGCAATAGTGTCTGGAACGAGTATTAAAATAATTTCAGTAAGAAGTTATATAGTACTCTCCAAGATTTATTGGAAGCTGCTATAACCACAAAGTACAACAGAAATATGCATGATATTGACAGTCCTGAAGTCATAATCCTAAGGATAAATCTTTCTGCAAATTCCCAAGAAAGCCTCATTTTTGCCATCTTTCCAATGAAAAGATATAAACAGAGAACAAAGTAAACAATGTAATAACAGACCTATGCATAGTTTTACATCACTACTATTACAGGTACACAGAGGGATTAGACTGCATGGGATTTCCAGCGGATTGGATCTTCACAATATTGTTCTCTTCAGGCCCCATTAGGAATTAATGATGCCTCAAGAAGTACTAAGTCTTGCAAATTTCTTTCTACTGCTTCTGCTTCATGACAATGGCAACATGGCAGCTGCTGCCCAGCTTGTGCTATTAGAGGAAGGTATCTGCAACAGAAGCAGAGAAGCATCAATTCCTCCGGGACATCTTACTGATCTGCGTATCACTCAATTCCATTAACCACTTATCGGGGATTCCCAGACTTTAACATTCCCACAGTGTGCCTCATCTCCCTAAAGCTCTGAGAGGACAGCAAACGTCTCCTGAAAACTCCTGATTTGTTACCCTTCCTGTGGGATATTGTTTCTGGGGTACAATGTCTTTGTGGGGCCCTTTAATCAAGTCTAGATACATCCTGTCCGCAAAATATGAGGTTTATCAGAATAAATGTGTGAGAAAATTTCCAGAAGCAATGGAAGCGCTAAATCTTTCCTAAGTATACACTGCATTAAACTTTTATGAGATAAACCATACAAAAATGCTCTGCTTTGAGTATATTCCCAGAGCAGGTCATTTAGTTTGGTCAGTTGAGCTGATCAGGCAAATAGAAGTTTAACCCAACCAAGCAAAAATATTGATGGAAGGGTGGAATCCAACATCAATATCTGAGCAGAACAAAAAGAAAGACAAAAGTTTACTGCTGGCTCTGAAAGGTAATACAGAATATCTTGCTCTATCATAGAACCCTACCCTAATTCTGGAGCAAAAGTCTGTTCTAAGGCAAGATTTCCAAGCATACGTATTTGACTTTTGCTCATTTTATCTATCTGCCTTTGAACATAGAATCGTAGAATAGTTAGGGTTGGAAAGAACCTTAAGATCATGTAGTTCCAACCCCCCTGCCATGGGCAGAGACACCTCACACTAAACCATGCCACCCAAGGCTCTGTCCAACCTGGCCTTGAACACCGCC
>JAOEHY010009970.1:8469-25198 GCA_025447955.1 Psilopsiagon aurifrons
TGCCAGCTGAATGGTTTGAATTGAAAAATCCTGAGTTTAATAGAACATTTACAAAACAGAGATCCTCAATTTAAGTTCCTCAGGCATTCTCAATTTTGACTCCGAATCCAAATCTGTAGGGACCAGTACTGTGGCGGACGTTTCAGACATTTAATCCCCTACCAGTTCTGCTATATACTGCAAGCAAATTCCACCCTTGAGGGTGAAGGAGAGATTAGGTATTCATTAAATTACTTGCAATAACCTGAAGTGCCAGATGTAGTAGATATTTTTTTTGTTTGTTTTTGGTTTTGGTTTTTTGGTTGGTTTTTTTTTGGCCATGTTATTTGTTTTCTTTTGCTATGAATGTTATCCCTTACTATGCTAGTTCTCATGGGTGATATATTGTATTTCTATTCAAGAACCCTGTTTGATATTCATCAGTATTCAGGGCTACAAAAGGAAGTGTATGATCAGCATTATAGATCATATATTTAAGTATTTAAATTTAAATTTATAAAATTTAGATGGTTTGAATCATTTATGTCTGCATACTTTGAAAAACAATACCTTGCAATATTTTTCAATTCTATTTTGTTTAAAATAATAAATATTCTTAAAATTTGTAGGTTTTGTTAACTGTATTTAGATATTTTCTCAGAAGCTTCTAAAGTGAAATGTTTCTAAGTGCAGACATATGGATAGTAATATACAGGATAACCAGTCTAGTCAATGATTGCATTATGCTTTTGGCAGCATCGAACTGACTGGACATTAAGAGAAAAGAAAAATAAGTACAATGATGTTTGCATTTAACATTAATTCATTAGTTATCAGAAGTTATTATTACAAACAAGTTAGGTAATCAAAACTAATGAGGAATTATTATCTCTGCTCATCTGTTTGAACTTACAACTTCATAATTTACACATAGGCATCTGTCGGGGTTGAAGCCCATCCAGTAACTCAGAAGCACATAGCCCCCCTTCCTCCTCCCAGCTCCCAAACGGATGGGGAGGAGGATCAAAAGAATGTAACTCCCATGGGTTGAGACAAAAGCAATCCAGTAACTAAGGCATAAAACAAACCCACTGCTGCTACCACCAATAATAATAATGATAAGGGAAAAAACAAGGGAAAAGAGTACAACTGCTCACCGGCTGCCAACCAATACCAGCCTGAACCAAGCAGTGATCTAACTCTTCTGGGTAACTGCCCCCTGTTTATATACTGGGCATGACACGCTGTGGTATGGAATAACTCTTTGGTTAGTTTGGGTCAGGTGTCCTGTCTTTGCTTCCTTCCGGCTTCCCCTCCCCCCGAGCAGAGCATGAGGCTCAGAATGTCCTTGGTCAGAGCAAACATTACTGAGCAACAACTAAAACCATCGGTGTTACCAGTGATGTTCCCAGGCTGAAAGTCAAAAACGCAGCACTGCACAAGATACTACAAAGGAGAAAAATGACTGCTACTACTGAACCCAGGACGACATCCTTTGAGTTAGGCCTTTGATATTTGCTTTCCAAGTGCCATGCCACAGGATTTTGATAGTGCTCTCTGACTGGTAGAGCCAAGCTGTACAGATGCTCCATCTACAGCAAATTTTGGCTCCCTGCTTAATGGAACACATGAGACAAAACCATGACTTACAGATCTGGAATCTGCTGTCTGAAAACATTTGTAGGAACAAAAGTTTTCTCAAATTATTCACAAATGTTACTGAACAATAAAACTCTCTGTACAGGCTGAAGCCACACCCAGCATTCTAATTAGTTTGAAAGGATTTTTAATATTTTTTTTACACTGTTTTCACCACTTCAAATCCAACAAATTGTGTTTTTTCTCTCTTTTTGTCGCATTTCCTTAATCATGTGTTGTATTGAAATATTTCATCCTAAAATGGTTTCTTCCTCAGAGCCATTTTGAGTTTAATTTTTTATTTCTGCCATGTTTAAGTATAAAAAGAAATTACTGTGCTTGGCTTAATCAAATGTAAGGAGGAGAAGAGAGGCTATTCTTAGAATCGTAGGTTTATATGACAATTCAGGACAGAAGAGAAGCACGTATGTCTCTTTCAGATAGTCTCTTGGCTATATTGATTATTTCATATTCCATCAGCCAGTTTACATTCTGGAAGTCATATAACAAAAGATGCAAGCATTTCCTGCATTTCATACCTCCAGTATCACCGAGGATCATTTAAATTAGGGTAAATTTAAACAAAATGAAAGTAATAACAATATATAAGACCTTACTTAATCAACATCTGGATGGCATTAAGTTGAGAGGAATTTTTTCCCTTAAAAAAAACCCAAAACATCAACAATAAATAGAAAATAATCTATTCAATCTTTCTTGAATTATAATGCAGATTGTAAATTTTAAAATTCTCTGTGAATACATTCTATGCTTCATATTTCAGGATATTTTTCAATGTTCTTTCTCCTTGATGAGGAATGTAAGAAGCATATAAGACAAGGGATTCTCAATTTTTAAATAAAAGAATAGTGGAAATACATGTAGGAATGAAACACCTTTGTCACCTCAAGATGCCTTTTAACTCTTTAAATTTTTTTAGTCCACTTTATTTCCAGAATATCTATTTTAAACCAGATATACTCAGAACTGAGTACATCCAGAATATTCCCATTGGCCTAAAGTACAAACCACAGCTTTAGGCATAGACACTTGTGGATATTTTTTAAGAGGTTAAGAAATAGGTTTGAGCAAAATCTTTTTTTTTTTTTTTTTAAATTTCAGTCCCTCAGGAGGATTTTTGAAGGTTTGAGGGCTTTATCCATGCTCGATAGCATGTTTCAATTAATTCATTTTACACTCCATTTCTCATGCATCTTTGCTCAATGAATAAGCACACATCCCAATTCCGGTACTTGAGAGAAGGTTAGTAGTAAGGAGATGAATTTCCTATTTGGTTCTGGTTGGCTAAACATCTAAGGGTGGATAAGAGCCAGATACTAAACAGAAGATCCTGAGGGGCATATTCAAAGCATAATCCTATATAGTATACAGCATCTTCCGTAACACAGCCCTTGCCAGGGTAGTTTTTAGGTACCACAAAAATAAAACTATTCAACAAGCATCATTTCCATGCAGTCACAGAGCTGCATGGTAGCTCAGATGTTATGTCCAGGATATTGGACATGAGAGTGTTCATTCATAGATGATAATCTAAGGTTTATTGACAGCTTCTCTGTTGGGGGAATAGGTGGGTTAGAAAGTTTTATTTCAAACCATATGTCAGGGCTATTCATCATAAGAATTTATGTTACTCAGCCAAAAGGAAGAAATGAAAACAGATTAATCAGTGATCGCATGGATATTAGTTTTCTGAGCAATAGCCTCCAAGAACTGGAATTTACTTGTGAAATTTTCCTGCACTGTAATTTGCCTGTCCTGAAATTGAAAGGGAAGGAACCAAAGAATTGTTATGTCTAGATGCCAATCTGTGAAGTAAAGGTAGCTATATTTGAAGGATGCTTACCTTTAATGGCTGCAGACCTGCCAATGTGTTAAAGCCAAAAGATGTGTGCCCAAACTAAAAAGAAAGAGGAGGCATGCACAAGATATTAATATAAGAGATTTGAAATATTCTTGAGCTTCTTTTAAGTTGTTAAAGCAACTTTCTTCACATCTTCAGTATCACTATAGATCATTAGACAGATTTCATTAATAATATTCAACAAAAAGAGAGCAGTATCTGCTTAAAAGAAAGGCAAAGGCTTTCAGTCTGAGTAGAGCACCACTGAAAAAATCAAAAACATTGACACTGGAAAAATGTGGATGCATTTATTTTTACCATGCATATACATCTGCAAAACTACCCTGAAAATTCCACAGGCAATGGGCTTGAGGAGGTTGTTGTCTAGGCATTGCTTGCTCCAGTTGGTCTGGAAATACTGGCAGAAGCATTTTTCACAATGACAGTGGTAAAATACCGGCACAGGTTGCCCAAAGAGGTGGCAAATGCACCATCCCTGGAGACATTCAAGGCCAGGCTGGATGCGGTTCTGGGCAGCCTGATCTAGTTGAAGATGTCCCTGCTCATTGCAGAGGGGTTAGACTAGATGACCTTTGAAGATACATTCCAACCCAAACTATTCTATGATTCTATGATATTGTGTTTCTGTTTCTACACTTAAATTGGTCCATAAATTGCACCAGAAGAAAGAAAAAGAAATATAGCTCAGCATGGAGAGAAAGCATGTGACATGCAAATGCAGACTTGAGAGTTTTATTTAATATTCACTTACATGTTATCTTTGGAGGGAAGAATTGATTGTTATTATTTGTATCCCTCTGTTTTTCAGTCTAAACCACATAGAAGTTAAACAGAAAAATTATTGTCTCATGTAAGCAATGTGAGAGATCAGATGTGAAAGATAAATGTGTACAAGTGTTCAAAAAGTGTAAATAATGCTTTCAGAAATACATAGAAATCCTGGAAGAGGTACTAGCAATAATAGCACAAATTTTTAAAGCAACAGCTTGATCCTAAGCAGTTTATGTGCCTTGAGCCAAACTCTTTCCCTGTGTATGTGAAATCTTATGGATTTTTTTCAAAGACTAGTAAAGCCAATGGTAGGAAAAATCCCACAGCAGACTCCTGATCAGGACCATTAGTCAGTATAGTTTCACCCCTTATGCTAACTGGTAGACTAGAAACATGATCAATAACTTTTTTCATAAAAAAAGTCTTCAAAGAAAGTGTTCTGTGCTATCAGTTCACAAATGCTAAAGAGATCACTCAAAAAAAAAATAAAATAAGATAAGTTTATTAATTTAGTGATGAATTACATATATCACTGCATGGTATATCACATGGCAAGCCTGAATCACTTTTCAGATTAATATAAAAAGAAATAGGATGCATGTGTTCCAAGATAGAGCAATTAATCACAAAACCACACACATGTAGTAAAAATATACATACCAATCTTATTCACATGCCTATTTATCTGCATTCTTTTAACGAGATGGTGTTATGGTTATAGCTTCTTCACAAATTTCCTGGGCCTGGGCCTTACCTGTGCTAATACCAGTGGTCCACTTACCCCTTAGTGGACCTACTGCAGTTGTGCACAGTTGAGAACAATAGCAGTTAGCCCAACCATGACATGAGGCAAATGGATCACAGAACAGTCCTACCAAATACAAAAATAATTCTGGATCTTCAGCTATGATGAGTGAATTCATACCCCTGAAGATAGTTGCGAAACATTTCTTTTAACTCTATGACAAATAAAGGCTATAATTAGAAGAGAATGCTAAAAATGAAACCAAATTGGTGCTGTAGCAGAAGCAGAAGTAAAATTCCTTTCAAGTAATCTACAGAACTTTACAATACATGTCAATCATTACTGCCTATGCCTAAAATAATGGATGACAGACTGGAAATATATTACGTTAGAGCTGTAACAGACTTCCCTTTTCTACCAGAATAAAGAATTCTCATGTGAGAGAAAAAGGAGAAATGATCCAGTATTAGATGTGAAAAGGTACTGTTTACCCACTACTGGCAAGAATAAGTGTGTTTCTGTAACATAATAGAAAAACTTTCCTTGTTATAAGCGAAGGTTGCCCTCCAGTGAAAAAATTACGTTAATAATTAGTCATTCTTTGGAAGTTAGAAGTAATTTAGTCCAATTGAATGCTTTTTAAATAAGCTAGTAAAATAAACAGTACCACAGCAGCAAGACTGTTTGCAGGAGCAAATGTTTGCAATGTGATTTTGGAGACACATATGGTGTGCGGGCAGGACTGCAAAGGAAACTCGGAAAAAATAAGAGGTCCAATCACTGCTTTGGGTATCCTGTTGAAAATGGATATTGAAATTTCCTTGTAATGATTGCCTGGCCTAGTTGATAATTAAGGCCTACAGGCTGCCATGTTTTCATCGGCTCTTTGGGGTGGTTTTGTATCTGATGTGGGACGTCTCCAAAAGTGCCCAATAAATAGGCCTAAGCTCTATCAAGATTCACAAATTATGCATTTCTCCATCTCCTTTAAATGGGACACCAGATTCAAAAAGCATGATTAGACAAAGTGTGGTGTATGTTAATACACCTGTGCTAGTCGTGGATCTGTTGAGGAGAGAAAGGATGGAAACGTTGCTCTGTCCTTGCTGGGTAAACCATCATTATAGGCTCATCCACTCACCGCTCCTCTTCCTCTGAACCCAGTCAACATCTATGTAATACACACTAACAAGAAGTGATTCAAGGCTAGATTGTGGTAATGATAACTTCCTATCATAAATCACTTTTTGATGCCAGGATACCTCCAGACAGAGAAGCAGGTAGACATTTTTACTTCCCAAGTGTGGAATCAAAAAAAGCAGTGCTGTGGTCACCAATTGCATTCATGATAAGTCTGTGAGGAAAGACTGGGTCAGCACAAAGACATCTGGATAAATTCTGGAGATGTGAAACACAACCAGAAGATGCCATTTTTTTACAACCCAAAATATCCTCTGTGCTCTGCAGCACTGGTTGTTGGTAAACAGCCTCAGGATCAGAACTCTGTCTTTTTTCAGGGCCACCACTAATTCCACAGGTCCTCAGGCCCTATGGTCCAGACACTTCTTGAAGTATTTCAGGGTCCAAGATGCTCCTAGAACCTGATCCTTGACACCTACCCCAGAGCCATGAATGCACTTGCTGTCCAGAACATAACGGTTAGTCCCAAAGGCAGAAAAGCTTCCTCAATCTCTTCCTCTTCCTGCGTTGGAGAAAACAAGGGAAGGCAGCGATGCACAACCTTAAAGTAGCGTGGTGAGCACTTTTAGTGACATCAAATAGCTGCCTTGCTTGCCAGCTCACAGACCCTATCAAGTAAGTAGAATATTCACCTGAAAAGTAGCCATTTTTTCATCTTCATATAGTCTTCTCATGTAAAACAGTCCTCTGGGGTTCTGGAAAAATAAAACAAAAGATCCAGATCTGAACAGCCTGAATACTCTCAGATTGAAAATCTGTACTATTGTGAGGAATTGTACCTTGCTTTCATCCTCATCTTTTAGCCACGTTCTGTCCCTATCTGTCAGCAACAAATCACTTTAACAAATAAAAATGTCTCAGGGAATGATAGGCATCCTTACCTTACATAAGGAGCCTGCAAAGCTGTGCATACATTCCCATTATCACATGACAGTGTGGATGCTTTACTAAGCAGAGATAGAAAAATTGACCCCTTTGCAGGACCATTAAATCCACTTCTTTAATAAACAGCATCAAAATTATTATTATTATTATTATTTAGAGCTAAAATGACCACAGTTTATATATTAAATGAATTTCTTTATTTTTTCTGATTAGTTCATTTGACTAAACTACATTTAAGTTGAATTTCCTGATTAAGAGTGTTGTAATTTGATCAAGGAAGACCCAAATCCATTGTAGAAATACTATCACCAGAACTCTGGCACATTTAAATAAGAGTGTAGGTAAAAGCAGTACATTTTACATTGTAAAATGTACTCTAAACTTTCCCTTATCTGCCACTCTTTAAAACCTTGTTTTGTAGTGTTTGTTGCACAGAGCAATCTCAGAAGTCTTCAGAAGTGCAGAAAGAGCCTTAATAGGTAATACAGGCAGCACAGTGGAATGTCATTGAGGAGTTAGGTTAATGCACAGCATTATGCCTCTCCACTCTACACACTCCTCACAGACTAAGCCTATTACTGTCATGCATCTAGCTTCAAAAAAACAGGGTCACGTAACATTCCATCAACCTTTTTCATTATGGAAAACAGGTGAAAGATTATATGTACCTATATGAAAGGAGAAATATCCAAATTTTGATGACATTTTGGAAAGGTGAAATTTAAATCTCCTTTTCACAACTTCATTCTTGTGGGAAGAAAAAGAACTCTTCCTCTCTCAGTCTCTTTCTGACAGACATTTTAATCCACTGGAAATCAGGTATGAGGGGAAACATTTACATTTTTTGGTGTAATATTGAAATTAAACCTTATAATTATTTTGAAACTTTTATCAACAAAAAATTTTAAAAGTGCACTCTTTAATGTCTTTAAAAGCTGGCATGGATTGCTTGAGTTGTGGTTTTAATTCATTCTGCTCTGCCCTGCCCTGCAGGAACAGAAGAACTGATGGATTTTCATTTAGAATTCAGGAGGCCAGACTTTTCCGTTTTAAAATTCCTGTCTCTCTCATGCTTACTCAGGTATGGCTTTGCATCTGCTAATACTGATGAGTGAAAGTGCTCATATGTAAAAGTCCACATTCTATTGTCTTCCATGTTCTACATCAGCACTGCTCTGTTATTAATTTACAGCCATAGTGACAATAGAAAGGAGAGCTGAAAGGTACTATTAGCAGCCCTTTGTTTTCCAAAATTTTCTCAAAAGTGTTGTCTGACCAGATTCACTTCAACCAGCTAGACCCCAAAGCACCACCCTTCAGTCAACACAGGAGTTTCTTCCAAGCAGACCTTGGTGGGCCAAATCTCCCTCGCTCATTCTCTCCTGGAGAGGGAGAGAGCAAAGGGTGATTCAGTTCCTAACATCTGTGCTTCCATTAGGTATTTATTTATGGATGAGATAAACTCCAACATCAGCACACTACACTAGCACAAGTCTGTAGTCATTAGATGATTAAAACCAAAAAGCCTAGAATAAACTTTAAGTTATGTACTAGTTCATTTTAATCAGCATCTTTTATAAGATTCTAATTTAGAATTTTATTCTCTTTTTTACAAGTTTTCAGTGGCACAAGCTATTGCACTATATTTATGTAAGTGGGCTTGGTGTTTCATGTCACTGTGTGTATAGTCTTATAGGAATTTGAAGGGTGTTCACTTAGTTATTTTTGCTTTTGGTGGGAGGAGAAGAAGATAAGAAGGGGAAGGAAGACCTAGAAGCATATAAAATAGATCTGGAGACTTTATAACTGTAAGCAATGGAAAAACAAGGGAGACTAAATTCTGAACATATGTTGGACAAAGGACAACACCTTTCCAACTGCTCTTCCCTGTCCATAACAAAGTGGAGATGTGTAATAAAGGAAACATCTGGGTTAGAAAATAAAATTCCCAAATTAGATCACCATAAATCAGCTGTTAATGAAACACTGGGCTCTCCTCACTGTTGGAATGAATTATTCATTTGCAGCTAAAATCGTGGGGTAAACTTTTCTCATTTGAATGGAATGTTTAGCAACAAATATTTGTTTTATCTGAAAGAAAACTTATTCCTGTTTTCTCTAGGAAACTGTAAACTTTTAGTCCAGATTGAATTAAATATTAAAAACTAGTAAATTAATTTCACAGTGTATTTCACTGAAATTCTCTTGAACAATTAAAAATAATGAGGTTTGATTTTAAAAGAATGTATGTGGGACTCAGATATTTACACAACTGGACATACCTCATAAAAATATATCATGCTACTGAGAGTGTACATGCTACACTCTCTTGTACATGTCTCTGCCTGTTTAGGAGACCTGCATCTGCAGTGAAAATTCCTGTGGCAGTCTACTCCTTATTACTTGGAAACTTTGAGAACCACAGTGCACTCTCTTTTTTGATCATGAATATTTCCAGTTTGGAAACAATGCACCAGTCCAACTTTAATTGCCCCATTTGGTTAAAATGAGCACAGTATTCCAAACAACCTGGTTAAACACAAATTGCTCAAGCATCAGTGAGATAGAAAACAAATGAGTAGCCATCACAAATGGCATAAATTGCACTAAAAAAAAAAAAAAACCAAACAACTAAAAAACAACCAAACAAACAGCAGTAGTTATTCTTAAATATTTGTCCCAAATTCTTCATACAAGAAGCATATTTTGTTTGCTGATGATTGCTGAGCTTTCAGTTATGCTTGACTAGGATAACTGGTGCATTAATAAAGTAACACATTAGTAAATTAACCATTAGCAGCAGATGTCTTTTTATAAATAGCAAATTCCTTTACCATAGAAGCATTGCCATAAAGGTTTTAATCTAATTTATAACTTACAGCACAGAAAGATCATATTCTTGCACTACTTCAGTGAGCTGCAGAGGCTGTACAAAAACTGTTCCACCAGCTGCACCATCTGAAACATCACACGCATCTCAGAAGGATGTTGAGTATCTTCTTCATTTGCCTCTAAGTCAGGTAATCAGTGTTGATCTGAGACAAAAGTTTTCACTTTCTGTCCCTCTGAACTAGCCACGCAGTCAGTGACCAGATACAATATTTAATGTCCAATGTTGGTCTTGATCAAGATCTTTGTTTACAAGAGCAGTAATGAAAGGCAAATTGTGAGGGTGGTAATTGTAATAGCCAGCCTGGGAGTCCATACCTGCTGGAAAGTTTGCTCAATTAGGAAACTAGCCTATCACCTCTATATTTAAAAACACTGAGTTAAGGTAGTTTTCTTGTCCAAAAGTATTTAACTCCAGATGCCACTGGGATGAAAGAGATGGTGTTGACGTCTGGAAGATTCCTTATCTGAATTAATCTGTGGCAGTGTTTTGGGGTTTTTCTCTTTAAAATTTGGGGAAGTACCTCTGTAAGTTAAGTTGCAGCTGCAAAATGAGGAGACCTTGTAAAAGCAGAGATCTGCTAATGAGCGAATTAATCAAGGAAAGTGAAAAAGAAAACAAAACTGCTTTTAAAAAAATCATAAATTATTACAAATATATCCCATACAAATTCTGTATCATAATATATTTTATATAAAGAATATAAGAATTTACTATATGCTTAGGCTTTTAAGATTTCATATGTTGAAACCAAGTACCTGAAGGAATTAGCCATTCTAGAGATGATCTATTGTAAGTTGGATGCCAGGAATGCAACTGTAGATCCAGATGAAGTTGAATGTACACAACCCATGTGGCAGAAATTTACATGGAGTGCACCGTCATCATATGCCTGCTCATTGCCATCAATGACGTGGAGTGAGGCAGCACCACCAACAGTGGATAAAGTGAGTTGTCAATTCCAGAAGCCTGAAGACAATCTTGCCCCTTTCATCATGGTTTTACCTGAAGGATCATGGAGAAGACATGAGAAAGTGGGATGGAAAACCTACCTCAGTTCTGGAGGAGTAGGTGTGTGAATTCAATTCAAACAGTGGTCAATGGGGATCCTCTCAAGAAAGCTGCTGCTTCAGTTTTGGTGAACATTTTCCCAGATGGAGTGGAGGAGCTGATTTTACTCCAACTCCTGTGAAAAGGAATTCAAAGTCATTTGTACAAGAAATAAGTGAAGAATCTTATGACTACTATTAGAGGAGCTCTGCCTCCATCCAGGTGGAGGAGTGGGACAATCAGGTTTACTGGACTGTGTGTATCCCATGGCGTGGCACATCAGTCCCAGAGGAGTATAAAGTTCTAGTAGACACTAGTGCACAGTGTACCCTGATGCCATTAAGCTGTCAAAGGGTAGAATTTTCAGGAGTGACAGGAGGATCCCAAAAGCTGACTGTACTGGAGGCTGAAATCAGAGTGACTGGGAGGAAATGGCAAAAGCACCCCATCGTGATTGATCCAGAAGTTCTATGCATCCTTGACATAGACTATCTCAGGACAGGATACTTCAAAGACTCAAAAGAGTACCAATGGGCTTTTGGTATTGCTGCCGTAGAGATGGAGGAAATTATGTAGCAGTCCAGCTTGCCTGGTTTTGGGGTTGCTGAAGGCTGAAGAACAACAAGAGCCAATTGCGACTGCAACAGTGAATCAGTGGCAATATTGCACCAGCTGTGCCTCCCTGATTCCCATCCATAGGCTGATCTGTAGACTGGAAAACCAAGGAGTGATCAGTAGGACCTGCTCACCCTTTAATAGCCCCATATGGCCAGTGCAAAAGTCTAACGAAGAGTGGAGACTAACAGCAGACTATCGGGGCCTGAATGAAGTTATATCACCTTTGAGTGTTGCCATACCGGACATCCTAGAACTTCCGTATGAACTGGAGTCAAAGGCAGCCAAGTGTTACACCATGACTGATATTGCCAATGCATTTTTCTCAATTCCTTTGGCTGCAGAGTGCAGGCCACAGTTCACTTCTACTTGGAGGGGCTTCCAGTGCACTTGGAGCCAACTGTCCCAGGGTGGAAACGCTGCCCTACTATCTACTATGGACTGATTTAGACTGCACTGGTAGAGGTATTAACAGTTTTTATGGGACCTGCTGGATAGAAAATTGTGTGTACAATTGACCACAAAAACAAATAAAATGATGTTTTCTTCAAAACCAGAGATGTGCCAGGAATCAATTTGTACAGCACTGTATGAGGCAAATTCACCCAGAGAGGAATAACTGCTCAACAGCAGAGAGAAGTATTTTCTGGACCAGCAAGTGGTCAAGCAGCGGCAGCTCCCCTTCTGCTTGGTCTATGACAGCAACTTCAAATTAACTGAGCTACAGGAAACTGATTTAATGACCACAGAACAACTTGGTATTTCTTAGTTAAGTGGGTTTCTTGCCCCTTTGTCTTATACTACTTTCTTATGTTTCTATCTCAATAATGTCAGGCCTTTTTCTCATCACATAGACAAAGAAAGAAGATGAAATCTCTTAACATTTTCTCATGCAAAAAATCCAATTGGAAAGAGATGTGCTTGTCTTCTTTGAAAATCCGAAGATTCCTGCAAGCAATTGACACTAAAATCTGAGAGAAAAAGACTGATCTGAAAAGCTCTTAATATTCAACCCAACTTTACTTTAATTTTTGTTAATTCTACTGTACATATCTAAGTGAGTTTTAATGGTTTAAAGCAGAAAGACTGTTAAATAATAGCACGCAAGGTTTCATTCAACACCCATATTGGTTGAGATGGTACCAAATCTTGCCTGTTGACTTTGCCAGCAAAGGTGAGGTATTGTGGCAGATTCAGACCTATGAGAGCAGAGCTATGCCAGATAGCATGTCCTGAAAGTAGTTTGCTGAGACACAGCACCACATTCACACAAAGGCTTTTGGAGTATCTGAAATAGCTGAGGCACCTTTTACAATGTTTTCCAGTATAGAAAGGTGTCATGATGCCAGAGGCCTTTGAATTCTGTTTTCAGAGAAAGAGAAAAGAAGAAATGTTGACACATAGAAAAAGTAATGTTAGCTGACCCTCAGAAAGAGGTGAAAAATCAGTCAACAGCTTTGCTGTTTCCATATTTTGAAATAAAATGCAACGAGTACTAGAAACAGACTACCTACCAAAATTGTGAATATTTACACACCAACCGGAGACTGCAATCTAGCTGCACTACAGTTTACTGGGAGGAGCTATTCCTGTCCTCTCTAAGTTAGTGAAATATTTAAACCAGCTTTCAGTACTTAAATAAATTCAATGTGCAAAATGAATGTGAAAAATTAGCTTCACAGTGGTCCATGATGTCACACCAGCTCATTCTTAGACATCAATTTTATTTGGCAATATTCTTGGTTTTTGAAAGCATTGGACACTATCAATTAGGCACAATGAAGGGGATATTATTTTTGGTACAGCTCCTGTTATCAATAATTGGATGGTATGTGGACAAACATTTCACAGATTAGATTATGACCCCAAACATGCTGCAAGAATTCTATCTCCCATAAAATCAAAGATATCTTGGGCCTCCATGTCACACAAGAACCGAGTAGCAAGAAAAATTCTTGTAAAGGTCCTGTATTTTAACCTGGTGAACTGGATATACACCCCACTCAGTGGGCAGTCAGGCTCCTCTTACTACTTCCATGTTCATTCCCTTTACTCTTAATTTTACCTGAGCCTACTTTGGAAAGAGCACAAATGCTTCTTACTTTTTTCTTTTCAGATGGTCTCTGCCACTGGATTCAATCAAAAAAAAACCTCTATAATTTATTAAAAAAGAAGCACCTCTGGGGGACAACCTTTTTCTTGACAAGGACCTTCCCCGTACATCAGATCTCACTTTTTGCATGTGCTTCAAAAAGGATCACGTAAGCAAATAGTGTGATACCATTTGAATAATGAGACCTAGCCAGCCCAAATTGCTCTGCTAACAATCTTATTTCCAAAAATGAATTTCAGGAATGACTTCTTCCTTTATTTTTTGTTATAAAACCATCAGAACAGAGGCTGTAGGTTTGTTTTTTTCTTAGATGACTCAATATTATTTTTCCTGTAAATTAAATATAAAAAGTATCACTATAGCTGGAGAAATATTTTCTTTGTGCTCTGGAGTACATGCTTATTTCCTTTCAGTTATGTGTATAAATTTAAAAGATGTGTTGAAAAATTAATTTCATATTTTTCAGCATAAGATGTACTGACTGTATAGTGTTGTTTGTTTGACATGCTACTTGAACTGATAGCATTAATTGATTTATGACCATTAAAACTGTCACAGTATTTCCCTGGATATGAAAAGTACACAACAATAATTTCTTCTTTTTTCCCCATTGATAACCTCTGAGATGACCCAAAGCAGCAAATCTGTAAGAATAAAGACCTGCCATTAAAAAACTCAATCAGATAATGCAAAAAAGCATAATTGATGAAGGGTATTTAACTCTTACTATGTCAAGAATGAACGTATTTTATTTCTGTCCCCTTTGCTGTCTACTATTCAGATCTATTTGCTCTGTTTGAACATTTTCTATTTTTCTGAAACTTGTCCCAATATTTCCAAGTATGAATTAGGGCATGTGAATATAAACAAGAAGGGCATCTCTCTTGCCATTTTTAATTTTATATTTATATAAACAACTCATATAAATCTTTCAACAATTTAGAGAATTAAATGTCATACAATTATTATTTGTCAGATTCTGTTACCAAAAAAACGTAGGAGTAGTACGTGATGTTTTGGAACTTATTACTATAAGCTAGGGCATAAGTGTGATTCGCTCAACACATAATTCAATTGTATAATATGACTTTGAAGATTAGAGGAGAAATGGTACTATCAGAACTAGAGGTACCACAATGATTCGACTTGCCACAGGTTGCTTACACTGATCTCATTTAGTTTTTCCAAATAGCTAAAGAGTAATCCTGAAATGACCTAACAGTAGCCCTCCAATCCACTTCCCTCATTTTCTATAGATTAAATTAATTTGAGGAAATTACATATTGACTCATTTGAATTGCTACGTTATAAAGGCTAGGTGAAGAAATTATTTTGAGAGAGAAAAATAAAATCCTTCATAGCTTTCTTTCCTTCAGGGTACTCTTTATTCAGTTAAACAGGACACATTTAGAGAGAGGAAATAAGGCAGAAATTAACAGATTAGTTTGCAGTTTCTGTAAGATTTAAGATGGTGTGGATTGTGTAGTAACATTCAAAAATATTTACATTTCAAAAATCTTTAGGGACAAATACGGCTGTGTACTGTGATTTATGTTCAGAGCATGTTGTGTTTGTAAGAGATTTCCTGTACAGCTTATATATAAATAATCAAGGAAAAAATACAGGAAAGAAGGGTCATTGTCTTCTTTCCCTGTGTATTTTCTACCAGACCCTACAATTCATCATAAGATGAGAAAAAGAGAGCCAGCAGGGAAAGCTTGCAGGTTACAAAAAATCCTGGGAGAGCCATAGCTTAAACTGACTTTTCACACAGCCTACCAAACTAATTTAAAAATGTAAGGACTTGGAGAACTAATGACCCTGGTCAGATAAAAAGTTTCTTCCCCTTGAAAAGAGGAAGGCTTTCAATTGGCGTACAATGATCCACACTGGAGCAGACTGAAGAATTTGGACATATCTTTCTTTCAAACACAGCGTGGGCAGACAATAATGTGAAATGCATGTATGTGGACTTTTTTAAAAGCCATGCATTTTACTGTGTCTGATCCTGATGAGTAAAATGAAAAAAGCAAACACTTGTAGGAATTAGGAATAGAAGGAAATCTGAGATGTCATATATTCCATCATCTGCAGATAACATAATTTGCATCAATGTCTGTCTAACATGTTTATTTATACATACTTTTTTTGGTGAAGGCAATTACTGGATAAATTGTTCCACAGAGTCATCGCTGTTGTCAATGACAATGTTTTTGCTCTCCTATCAATTAATCTCAGTTTCGGCAGTACAGGCCTGTTATTTCTTAAAGGTAGCATGTAGAAAGTTGGGGGATTTTTATTCCCTTCCATATTTAGTTGATATACTAAAGACAACTATCATATTCTCCTTGATTTTCTTGCTTTCTATGCTAAGCCACTCCTGTTCAGTCACACTCACAGAATTCTTTTTCTTCCAACATCTGATCATTCTCAGTGTTCTTCCTAGTCTCTGCCCAACTGGTTACCATCCTTCCTTAATCACAGTACCCCAGATAATACTTAGAGCTTCAGCTGAGACTTCAAGAGCTTTAAGAAGACTTGAAGGACCACTTAATGTGTTGTACAGACAATATGCCTCCTAAGGTACCTTTTTTGCAACACTATTGGTTCACATTCACGTTGTGCTCCACAACAAGCACAGATGCATTTTTGTTGTTGTTAGCTGCTTCTTAGCCAGCCCTTCCCCACCCTGGGTTTCTACAGGTGTCAGTTTCTAATAAATACCTTGTCTGAAGAAAGCTGCCACCAATTCCCAGGAGAAATCCATGAGCTGCTGTGCAGACCCAGAACACCAAGAGGACCTGCCCCTCTACTCTGCTCTTGTGAGACCTCACTTGGAGTATTGTGAGCAGTTCTGGTGTCCTCAGAATAAAAAGGACATAGAATGAGAAAGTTGGGGCTGTTCATCCTGGAGAAGAGAAGGCTGTGTGGAGACCTCATAGCAGCCTTCCAGTATCTGAA
>JAOEHY010009971.1:0-12960 GCA_025447955.1 Psilopsiagon aurifrons
CTCAGGCCACAAGTCAAAAACACAGTGCTGCACCAGCTTCCAAGAAGGAGAAAAATGACTGCTACTGCTGAACCCATAATAAACCATAATTCAGAAGACTTAGCTCCCTAAACTTGCATTTCAACAGCAAAATATTCACCCTATGTTATTTTAAAATAACTTTAAAACTTTTTATTAATTTAACTACAATAATACATAACCATGCAAACTCATGGAAGGACCTACCTGAGATTGTGCAGCGCCTTTCATTACTACCCACTGGGAACCTGGCAGTTTTTACTGTGGAGATAAATGTACCAGTTTAAGAAAAATAGTTTCTACCATCCCCAGTCCCTTGGCACCCTGCAACAATAACTTGACCACCACTGAGCAAACATGTGAAGCTTTTAATTAGATGGAATAAGAGTGGTGGCTATAGGCCTTCTGGATAAATCTCATTTATTGTACCGTTCAACATTTAGAATATTGAAGAGTTTTGTGAAACAGAATAGTGTCTAAAATCACCTTACAAACATAAAAAGCATTTTATCTTTAGGGTTCCTGTAGTGGTTTAGGGACTTCATCTGAAAGAGGCGATCCAGCGGATCCCTCAAAATGAAAATAATAACTGAGAGGAAGGTACAAAGTAAGGCAGTTCTGTTTCCACATTTCCTGAAACAGCACCAGATGGCCCAATGCTTGCCTTTCATTAACTAGTGTGCTGGAATAAAGCTGTGCTAATTAAATCACTAACCTACCACTAATTCTCCGTTATTTACTAATTCAACAAATTTAATTTTTTTGTCGTGTTCAATACAGCAAATTCTAATTAAGTCTTGTAAAGTTGAAAGGATCAATAATTAAATAAAATAGATGAAAAATTTTATGCAGTTTTCTGTTATAACTTTACCAACAAAACACATATTAAAGGCACAAACGAGCTTACATGGAAAGAGCATTTTACATGAAAAAGACCCCGCAGAAGAAAATATTCAAGAAAGAAATACATTTGCTAGATCATTTCAAATGCTGCCAACACACTAACTGAGATGTGGGCTGTTTATCACCAAGCTGTGCAGCTTTTTTTTCCTTCAGAACTTCACAAATGGTACAGTCTCTTCAGAGCATGATTTTGTAACTTGCCCCCAGAAGTTACAAAGCTTCTGCTTTGCTTTATCAGCCAAAGGTAAATACACAGTAACCTAAGCTGTAAAGAGTAGATCTCATCTCTGGTTCAGGCTCTCTTCATCATAATGACAAAAGTCTTGTCAGGAAAGTAGCTAGAGTAAGAGCTGGTTTTGTTGCACTTTCCTCCCATGTGGCCTTTTGGGAAAAACAGACAGCTGAGTAAGCCACAACTGCCCTAACCACTCCCAGCAATGCAGAGTCTTATCTGAATGCTTCCCTTCATTTTGGTCTCCACTTGCAACAAGCAATCCTGGGAGTGCAGAACAGTATTTATTAAGAGCTGTCCTTCACTCAGCCATAGTCAGTCAATAAATCTTTTGGTCACCTAAAGTGCTAAAATTTGAAAACCAGAAATTGCAGTACATACAAAAATCAAATTTATTGTTCTTCCCACAGAAGGCCTTGGGCAACCTTCTGAGTCCCTGCCAAGGTGGTATCCCAACACTAGGACAGCAGCAGGCACACAGGACCCTGGAGGATAAAGACTGAGGTCAAGAAACCCCAGTAAGACCGTTCCTATTCCAGAAGGACTTACTCACATTGCTTAAAAAGTAAACATAGCATAACACAGAGTCCATTTCTAACATGTATTTTAGAACTGCTCAAACAAAACCCTTCTTGTTGGAGTGCCAGCCTATATAGTAACATTAATAAGATATGGAATCACCTCTAGAAAATTTTTGCAAATTCACAAAAAATACTGGGAAATCTTTCTGTAATTATTTTTGAAGGAATAGAATTGTATGGGAAATTGATACATCAATTAAAAATATCTCTACCATAATAAAAAGAATTCTAATGATTACAGGAGATACTTAGTGTTTGCAGTCCAGCTCCATCTGCAGTCAGTACCTTTTTCCTACTCCTGCTATGCATGGGAAAACATCCCACTACTAAAACTTCTTTGAGACTGACAAATACATAAAACCAATATAGACCAAATCAAATTTGCCACCAGGACAAGATAATCTTCTCTCAGGGGACAAAAATTACTGTTAAGCCAAGAAGCCTACTTAAGAACCTATTTTTTAAAAAAAAGACTGGACTGGCTATTGGGAATAGTACCCAGGGTTAATCATAAATGTTTCTCTAGAGAAGAGAGACTATTACCAGCACAGTGAATGGATAACTACATCCTTAGGTAACAGCTGTGGTGGTAACACTCTTAGAACTTTGGCGAACAAGGCTCCATTAAATATTTATGCCAAATGTTCTGCTGTGTGTACGACAGTTATAACTTAACCTGTCCAGCTTTTAATTCTTTCCATATTTGTATTTATGATTCTTAATTAAGTAGTTTAATGCACTCAGCTGTGAATTAAGACAGTGCCAAAGAAGTAGAAGCTCACTTACATCCTAGTAATAAATCATCATTTGACTCACAAGAAATAATGAGATTCTAGGAGATGTATTTGCTGGTTTGTAATTGTGGCATCTCTTTAAAAAGATAAACACATATAGGACATATTAGTACCATTTTCCTTCTTTAGCATTTAAGAAAAATACAAGAGCAAGCACCTGAATGACATGGATTATTTCTCTGGACTGTTTTCCCAAGTGACTGGTTCAAGAATTTGAGTTGTCAGAGACACCTCTCAGGCACAGAGACTGCCCATGCAGGCAAAACACATGGTGTGTCCACACTTAAGATGAAGCATATGGCATTTCTTCCTCCATCCTTCTGAAACTCTGCCTAGAAAGCAGAATTCTAAACTCCAAGTGCAGACTCAGAATCACTCAAGACTGAAACTGACTAAATCTCACCTTTGCTGCCTCTGAGGGCAACACACCAGCCTATCATCAACCTCCTCAGCTATGACCAACTTCTGTTTCTAGGAGAGCACCTTCTTGCCTCCAGCAGCACCTGGGCTGAGGGTGGCAGTCAGGCTCACTGGCTGTGGAACTCTGAGAACTGCATTAAAATTGCTTTTTGACTATGTGCTGTGAAAATACAAAGTGAAGAATATCTGTTCTCAGAGTTGACGCATAAACCTCTTTGACACATGATTCTTTGAGAATGATTAAGAAGCAAATACATCCCAAAACAGGAATCCCAGCAACTTTTATATTGGATATAACTGGGAAGAGCAATTTGTACACAATTTTAGTTATATAAACTAGCATTTCTCAAAGTTCAGTTGGTTTTTTTCCTTATATTTGCCTAATTAAGCATCAAGTCTCCATCAGAAATTTCCTTTTATTATTCATCTCTATTTAGAAAAGATGGCTTAACAAATGCAGGCAGGCAGAGTGAGAACTTCAGCAATTCAAACTCCATTCTGTGTCAGATAACTCTTAAGAGAAAACAGCTGATATAGTTGACAGTAATGTATACATGATGTATGTGTATAGACATATATGCAAAAATAGACAATCTCACCTGCATCCTGCATTCAAAACAGAGCACCCAAAGTAAGAGCAATTTAAATGTGCTACTATTCCATCAACCAACTAGCAATAATGAAACAAGGCTGCTTTACATTGCGTTCTGCCTGGTGATATTTTTTGTTCGGCTTTTCCTCTGGAAAAATTACTAACCTAGATATGTTCCTCTCTTGGGAAGAAATTGTGGAAGGAGGTGAAGTGTGCATATTTATGCTTTCTTCTAATTGTTTGTGATGCTCAAGCTGAACTACACCTCTATTAACTAAGGAGTTTAGAAAGGTCACAGTCTTCAAGGGAATATGCTCTACTGAATATCAAGTAGTAGGTCTAAAGCATTCCTCACCTGTACCAATGCCTTAGAAGTCAAACTTAAAACATTTAAAGACTTACTTTGAAGTTTCTTTGTAGTTTTAGGAGTGGAGGGATGTGCCCCATGTGTCTTTAAGATTTTTTGGGGCAGGAATCATTATCAAGTAGGTTGGAGAAAAGATTATTATATCCAACCATCCCTGCAGGACTGCTGAGCCCACCACTAAACTGTGTCACTAAGGTCCTCATCTCCACAAAAGAGGACTGTGTTTGATACACTTCTTTCTTATTACTGTTCTGGAGTTGAGATTATCAAGAAAAAGAGCTAAAATGACTAGAGAATATTTACAAGTTTAGTCTTTGAGGAAAAGAAAGTATTCCTTGTACAAAAGAAAACACAGGTAAAGGGTAAAACACTTCAGAAAGACAAGATGCATTCAGAAAAAAAAGCACATTTCTTTTAGAAGGCAGGGGAAGAAAAGAATAAAAAGGTGAACAGGAGAAACCTCACTTTTGTCTACACACCCTCTAACTGAAGGAAAAAACTTGACAGTGATGCTATGAAATCAATTAAACATAAACTAATTACCTTGAGAAAATATTAATGTTGCATTTTGTGAATACTATGTGCTCAAGGTGTCATAATTTGACAAAAATCACTAGCACATTCCTGAACAAATTAAATGGTCATCATGTATCACAAATTTTTTTTTTTTTTGAGTCTTTAACATGCTTGCATTTCTTTAAATCTGAACTTCTTAGATTTACAGTAACTGATTTGGCAATCATTACATTATCTGTTAGTTGCATTTCATCCTAAACTATCAGTGCAAACTTCCTGTCAGCCAAACTCTACTTGGGAACATGCACAAATTACTTCTAAACCTATCCAAAGATCAGATGAGTACTCAGAATGCACTTGTTTGATTAATGTGCAATACCAGGTATCAAATCTGGTCTGGGCAGAATCAGAGAATTTTGCTCTTCCTTTGAAACATGTAGAAATACTTCGCAACAACTGTACACAGAAATAGTTTGTGGCAACTATTAATAATGATTTTCTAGTGCAAAAATTGCATTTTAACCCAGAACTGCCTGATTTCTCCTTACTTCTTAAATGAAGTATTTCAACGTGCCCACCTCTAGTTAAAGAAGTTAAAGGCATAACTAAATTGTTTAAATAATCTAAATGTAATGTCGAATTGCTCCAGTTTATCAAGGTCAGAAAGTCTGTATATAATATATATATAACAATAAAATCTGTCTTAATCAGAAAGTAGTCCACTCTGAGGCTGCCTTTCTCTTGCCTTTGTCCAGGTAATTTTTTAAAGGAATAATCGTGCTTTTATACTATTACCAAAAAATAGATATTTAAAACTTCACTGTATGCACTGTAGTCTGCAGCTGGTACCGAAAATTCCATAGACATGAAGTACTGTGTGTACTCAAACTCTCCATGCATTCCACCTATCTTTTAGAAAGCTAAGGTTTTAATTAAAACCAGCTTTTTCCTACCCTATAATAATCTCACTTATTAATCTTTGACACTACACATCCAATCTGTCATTTGCTAAATTAGCTGTCTGCAGTGTCATTCTAGTCAGATTTTAATTCATATGGCTTCTATTGGTTCCTTGATAGTCTCAAGTAACAGCTTAGATTTCTTTCAAACAACAAAGTGCAATTATGAACTGTAGAGTGATTTGTTGATTGTGTCGAAGTATGAATAACAAAAGGATTTGCTTTGTTACAAAACATTCTGTTTTATATACCTTGCAAATAATTCCTTTGACAGGTAAAGCCCATTCATAGTCTAGGAATGGCATGCTGGTTATTAAAAATTTCAAATTGATTCATAATAAAACTTGTATTAATATTATTTCAACATCCTAGGCAGAAAATAAAAGTCCAGACTTAAAGGCTGAACCCATCATCGTACCTTTTGCATATCCAGTTACATTTCTCATCCATAAAATATCTCCTACCTTCAAATATTAAATGAATGTACATGCCCTTCTCTTAAATATCCTCGTCTTCAGTTCATCAGTACCTACTGGTTCTATTTAGAGACCAAGGAGGAAACTATGTATTTTATGTGCTCCAGTATGAGAATACAATAATTCTGCCATAAAGAAGCAGGCAGGAAACAGACACTAAGAGCACTGTACACAGTAAATTAAGATGTTTATTTTGGTTTAAAAGAAAGATCTCACTCAAAACAAAAAAAAAAGGGTACCTCAAGATACACAACTCGTCAGTGGATGCACCATAACATAAAGAACAATCTGACATTTTCAAGATCTGAGCTGTATTATCCTTCAGTTGAAGAATTATGACTTCCTTTCATCAGGAAAACAGGGAGCTCAAAGTGTAGAGGTGGATTTTCATTTGCAGATGAAACCACGATCAATAGAACTTGGTTTTTAACCACCAGGGAAAAGAGTTTTTATACTGAGCTTAAAAGTTCCCACATAAAGTTGACATAGCAAATGAAGAATTAAAGAAAAGTCTGTCAGAGTTGTTACTAAAAATCTACTTTCCCTGAGAAATTAAATGTTCAAATGAAACAAATTCACAGTCTAGTAAATCCACTGTGGAATGACTGTAATCTATTAATTACAGCTGATAAGAAATCTCCCTCCCCATACTTATTTTCCATCAGAATTACATATTACCTTCAGTGTTGTTGAAGTTTCATACAATAACATGCAATAGAAAGTGTATTTTTAAAGGAAAATGAAGCAGTCTTGTGCTAAAAGCAGTTCTGCAAATGATTTATATAAAAAATTAAAAGTAGGTGTTAAAGGACAGACCACTTAATTCTTTTCTTCCAAAGAAAAATATGATAGGACAGGCATTTGAAAGCCTAATACAAATCTAAATCCAAAACTGACCCAGTTTTCTTATTTTTTTCTAAATAAACTACTCTTTCCTTAACACCACTGCTATAAAGAATTCATTATTTTAACTCCAATGCACTGATTTTAAGAAAAGAATGTATTGTTTATCTTTCTGATTTGCAGGGGGAAGCAGCCATTGAATTGTACTGGTAGCTGTTTGTAAACTGATTTTGCTAAAAACAAGCTAGTGCTGCAAATACTTTAATCAGAGGTCATAAAAGGCAAGAGGAAAAGCAAGCTTTAGGGTGAACAAAGCAAGCTGTCATGCTATTGTGCCCTGAGGGTGAACATAATGCTAGATGCTTTATCAAATGAAATAAAACAGCTTGTACCCTTCTTACATTAATTGGCTCATTATTGAACTTTAATAAACTCAAACTGTCTCAAAAAGTTTCCTTCAATTTTTTTAAGCTTTATCTTTTTATTTGAAGTTTCCCTAGTTAATGTAATTTCTGAACAAATTAAGTGCAGTGACAGGGTTTCATTGCAATTCAGTGCTTTATCCTATTTCAAAGTGTTTGAAGCCAGCATACATATCCTCACTCAAAATATTTTGTTAAAATTTTCATAATTCTCAGTTATCTTTTCAGCTGACTCTTATGTGTGTTTCTACTTCCAGAGCTAACTCCTCCAAAGGTGTACTATTCAAACGTCCTCTGAGACAAGAGTAACTATTTTGAACACATTAAAAAAAGGAAACAAGGACCCAATGGAAATTACACATTTAAAGCAAATCTTGCTCTAAAATCACCTGTTTCTTGTCACTAGCCTGTAAAGTTAGACAACCCAAACTGTTTAGTACATAAACTGCTTAAGCTAGGTCAGGTGAAATTCTTCCTTTCTATGTATTTAACTTTGGATTCAGTCATTCTCAGGGAAAAAGGATTTTCTTCTCTTTCCATCTGCCTCCATATAAGTAAATTTCTAAAACTGAACAGCTGGGACATTACAATATAAGTAGTTAAAACAGAGCAAGTAATAGAAATTAACTTCCACCTTAACTCTAGGAAAGTAATCAAGAATCACGGAATAGTTAAGGTTGGAAAGAAGGACCTTCAGATCATCTAGTTCCAAACTCCCTTCTATGTTCAGCCTGGTCCCAATTAAGTGAAATGGCAGGTGAAAGTAAGGGGCTCTGCAAAAAGCTCATCTGATCCTGAAAAATTATGTTGCAGCATCAATGGACAATAAAAGTATGACAAAAGTTATATTTAAATCTTTGTCAATATATTGCAGTAATGCTACTGAATCTTGTCAACTTAAAAAATAAGTATCAAAATTGAACATTTTGGAGCTTCCAAATTAAATCATATCACTGTCGACAAGACCAATCATCACATTGACACAAAGTCTTTAATCTATAGAAAATAATTTATTCAGTGGAGGACCAGGTAAAATTGCAACTCCTATGTAGAGAAATATATTCTAAACCACCTAATCTACATGCCTACCATAATATTTTTCTTCTTAGGAGTATTTTAGAACAGTCACAGGGAGTGAAAAAACAGAACACAGGAGAATCTGGGAACTGCTCCCATCAAGTCTCACTCAAAAGATTCAGTACCCTACCCTTCTTGTATGACAGATAAAACTGATCTGGTCTTACATGCAGCTTCACTACTATCCATTTTATGAGACACTTGGGTGTGCATTATCCCTTTATTTCTACTGATCTGATACATACTTAGCAAAATTAGATGTCATTAGGTTTATAATGCCACAATACACATATTCTGAAGACTGCAACTCTTACTATTGATTTAAATGGACAAGAAAAAGAAGTTTGCTTGGAGGCCAAGATTTTTTGATTTTCCTTACCTCTAAGTTTCTAAAATCCTACTAGGAGCCCAAGCACTTTTTAAAAGTAAGTGTGCTGGTCAAAATTTAAAATCCAGCCTCACGAATCCTCCATTCTCTGTGATGTGAAGTGAAAGCTAGTTTGGGATGTATAACTACTGCAGGATCAAATCAAGCAAGCTCATAAAGGCTAATGACAAAGATAATGAAACAAAGTTGCCAACTCCTTAAAAAAATATCAAAATATCTAAGGAAGTAACAGTTGTGGGGTTTGCTGAATAATCCTCTAGAATTAGATAAGATTGACACCACTTGATTATGACTTAACGGAGAAGTTTCCTACCCATTTGAGTGCTGATTTTTGAGTTCTGAGTGTGAAGCTGTTATTTTCCTATGACTTTACATTGAAAGAAAAATATGTACTTTCCCTTATTATCTGTAACATTTTTATTTTTATGCATCTTCCTTTTACTTTGGAGAAAAAAGCCCATCTTTTCTGAAGGTAGCATTTAATATTAGTAAACAGCAACAACTACTGTTTCAAGGACTATCAACTCAAACTATGCCGAAATAAACAAAACTGTTCTAATACAGAAAAACTCAAAATAGCTTTTCCTCTGATTTTAAACCAATGAAATCCTTACCTTGGTGTGAGTTTACAGTCACTACATTGTGAACAAATTCACTTCATCTGCATTCACAATTGTGCACAAGGCAACTAGGGGAAATAAGTAACAAGTCAAGTAAACTGACAAAAAAAAAAAAACCAGAAGAGCAAAACAACTGATTTTCAAGCACAATGGCATCTAAAAAGTATCCCACCTTCATACACTCTTGCTCTAAGAATACTTGCAATGACAATACACCATTCAAACTCTATTACAGCCAAAGGAACCATTAACGTATCACAGTCACCACTAAGGAAACACATGTTGATTAATCCCAATATCACAGTAGTGAGTTTATAAAAAACTGTCAAAAACAGAGTGATTTGTAAATAAAGGTGAGAAGACAGCTGTCCATACATTCAGTTGTGATTGTTCTCCTCAATTCCAATATCTGTACCTTCAATTTATATTAATTTTCCTATATTAAAATTAGGTCCCACTAAATTTTACCATTTTAATTGTCAACTCAGTAGTGGCTGGAGGACCTGGCATGCCCAGAGTCTGAAGAACCGTTTTATGAGGTAACTTTTAAATTTCAGCAGTAATAGTTAAAAGCCAAAAAACACACAGTGGGGAATTTCATGTGCATAAAAACATTTCTGTGTTAAAACTCCCTAATGAAGTTCATGTCATCTTGCTCATCAAATGACATATATCAAAAAGCCTGAGGGCATTAGCTCATTTTTCCTCCATCAGAATCACTTCCAAACTTCATTGGAGTGATAGCTGTGCACATAAACAGTAGATTATTTTAAAAACCTAGTTAAAATTTTGCATTGCCTTCAGTATTAAAGACAAAAGTAACTTCAGTATAAAAGACAAAAGATTTGATGCTGCCATTACTCTAACCATTCCAAAATAGGTAGCACTAAACCACTTTGTAGGACTAGAGACAGAATTACTGAGTTTAGCTAAACTGAAGACTATTAAATTCTCAAACATTAATCCCTCATGATTCAACAAGAAGTTTAGAATGAAGCATAAATGCTCTGGTTCAAAAAATTATATATGGAGTCCAAGTACAGAGTACACTGAAGATCATAAGATTAATAATTTAAAATGAAAAACTAAAGAATTTTTAATGGTAAAGCTTTATTTGCCTGTGCCACTGCATGTAAATGAAGCATTGAATCATTCAGGTTATGAGAAATGCTTAATGGTCATCTATAGTAAGGTCCAACTACAGCAGACTGCCAAGAACCAAGTGCAGTGGAATATCTTCAAGGATGGAAGGTATTCTGCTGCTCTGGGCAGCCTGTTCCAGTTTTGGCCACCCCTGAGACGAAAATGATTTTTCATGTATTCTGTTGGAATTTCTGGGTTTTGTTTGTTCTTTTCATTGCAAGCATTTGTGTGCAGGCATTTGTGCTGCTCTCCCAGTGTCACTGCTCAAGGGAAGCAGCAGACTACCTTTTCATTCTGTCTTCCAGCTCTCTTCCCCTATTATGCTGGTAGCATGGCCATCCTTCTCTAAATCAGGAAACTATTTTCCCTGGATGAATACTGAAAGTCTTTTTAGAGGAGCCTTTCTCTTTTCAAGATGCGCAAGGCTTCCAAATTAATAAGTTGTGTTTATTGGAGGTAGGTACCTGAAGAAGCCTACACAGAAATGACAGGGTTAGAAAACAGTAAATGCCTACTGAATGTTAATATTGTACTGTATTTCCACCACCCCACGATATTCCTAGTAAATTGTTCTAGTCTTTCAGGGCTGAGGCATCAGAGGATTCTTTGTCATCTACCAATGCAAAACTATTGCAGAACTAACGCACCGTTCAAGGAAGACTATGACAAAGTTTCAGTAACTCAAAAAATAGTTAAAGAAATAATAAAAAATTTTAGAACTGTTAACATGCAAAACCATCAATATATGAAAATATATTCCTGACACACAAACCTAAGGAGTCAACAGCAAATCAAATCACACTTGACCTGGAGTGACTTATAACACCACATAGAGATAGAACAATAACCTGGGAAAGGAAGAAAGTGATTTAGCAAACTTAACTGTTGGAGCAACTGCTGATAAATTTGTATCTCTAACTACTGAAATACCAGTTCAATTTCATTGAGGTTAATGGAGCTATGCTGACACATTCATAGAATCATAGACAAGTTGGGCTGGAAAGGCCCATAAGATCATCAAGTTCCAATCCCCCTACCATGGGCAGGGACACCTCACACTAAAACATGTCACCCAAGAGATTACTCCAGCACCTTACCACCCTTATAGTAAAGAATTTCTTCTTTATATCGAATCTAAACTTCCTCTGTTTCAGGTTTGACCTGTTACTCCTCGTCCTATCACTACAGTCCCTAATGAAGAGTCCCTCACCGGCATCCCTGTAGGCCCCCTTCAGATACTGGAAGGCTGCTATGAGGTCTCCATGCAATCTTCTCCAGGCTGAACAACCCCAACTTTCTCAGCCTGTCTTCATACAAGAGGTGCTCCAGTGCCATGATCCTCCTCTTGGCCCTCCTCTGGACTTGTTACAACAGTTGCATGTCCTGTTGATGTTGAGGACACCAAAACTGTACACAGTACTCCAAGTGAGGTCTCATGAGAGCAGAGTAGAGGGGCAGGATCACCTCCTTTAACCTGCTGGCCACACTCCTTTTGGTGAAGCCCAAGATATGGTTGGCTTACTGAGCTGCAAGCACACACTGCCGGCTCATGTTCATTTTTTCACCAACCAACATCCCAAAGTCCTTCTCCACAGGGCTGCTCTGAGTTTCTTCTCTGCCCAGCCTTTAACTTTTGTCTGGGATGGCTCTGATCCTCCAAAACGTCAGATTCCCACTCTCATGTCCCCTGTAGCTCCTCAAGATAGTTTACTTTTGCCACAATGCTGGAAATTATTCAGTTGTCATAGTTACTTTCAGCCTAACTCCTTTCTTACCCTTTATTCTAGCTGTACTTAACAAGAATGTTTTCAAGAGCTTGTTTAACAACTGAACACAGAGTCTCCAATATTTATTAACAGAACCAGAACAAAGTTTTATTTTTCCTGATCAATAACAGTTTGAAACAATTAGGGGTCAGTGAACCACGGCACCACATATGTTGCTTACTACTATATTATTGCCTGACAAAGCCTCAAGTTCATTCTTAACGTATTCTGCACATATATTTAACAGATATTCTATTAGCTTCTTCATACGGTACAAAACAAATGTAATACCTTGTAGTAAATATTCAGGCATATGTGGAAATCTAATACATCACTCATACTATGAGTTATGCTTTACCCCAGCCACTTTGCTGAACAGTGGACTTCATCCAAAAAAAAATCCTGTTGGTTGAAAACCTACATGACAAGACTTACTGTTGCCACTCTCCCACATCAGGGAAATTCAGATAAATAATTTTTTGTAATAACATTACTCAACTTACAAATACGATGAAGATAAAGCAGCAGAAACAGTATTTTGTTACCGCAAAAAATTGAAACTGAAGCATCAAGCTGGCTGCGAAACAGCTACAGAATAAATACAGCTTTTCACAAAATGCAAAGCATGTTGCTGCTTGTAAGAAGAGGCGACAATCAGCATGTTGCTGCTTGTAAGAAGAGGCGACAATCACCTGAAGTTTAGAAACTAGAAGCATTTTGTTCTCTGACAAAATTTGCCAGTGACTTTGTCATGGGTTCAGCAGTCGCAGTCATTTTTCTCCTTCTTAGTAGTTGGTGCAGCACTGTGTTTTTGACTTGTGGCCTGAGAACAGAGCTGATAAC
>JAOEHY010009972.1:0-15719 GCA_025447955.1 Psilopsiagon aurifrons
GCTCTCTCAGCCTGGCTCCAGAGCAGAGCTGCTCCAGCCCTCGCAGCAGCTCCATGGCCTCCTCTGCCCTCTCTCCAACAACAATATCCATCTCCACAAGTAAAACTGTGGCATCAGTTCTGTCTGCATGTGCTTGTTCCAGGAGTTCTGCTTGTTTTTTTCATGCTGGTCCTATCTCATCTCCTCCTTCGTTTTCTCCATCTAATGGAGTTGTGTTAGCAATACAGGCTCAGAGAAGACAGAGAAATGGGGCTTTTGGGGCACAAACCACCCGTGCATGGAGACCCGGGATAGATTGGAGAAACTGCTCCTTTTGTTTGATTATTCATGTGTTCTACATTTGTAGGTATATATAGAAACAGTCAACAACCTACTGACAAATAATGACTGGCTTGTTCCTCTGTTTAACCCCCTTTGTGAAAGGATCTGTTTTAGTGTCCCAAATCCTTGCAGCTTCTCAACAGCAGGATATGGGGATGTTTTCCTTGTGGATCAGTAGTTTGTGTATTTGCAGAGTGGGAGAAAGAGTTAAGAATAATGAAAACTGCGACAGAGGAAGCCAAAAACATTGGGATAACATGCGGAAACCCATGGGATTTGAGAATCTGACCTTGCAGACACACACGACACAAATCTTTCCTGTCCCTCCACGAAGCAGGCATGACTTGGACACCATGCTTGGGGCAGGGACAGAAAAGCTTGGAGCGCTCCAAGGGGATAAAGAAAACAGGACACATGGATTCGCTCATCTACAAAGGCTTGGCTGGAAATGTAAGAGTTCAAACAAACTCTCCAGCAGGAGGAACAGGCCAGGCCATCATAACAAACAGCAGGAGATACAAGTGCAAATTCACTCCCTCATTGTCCTGCCAGACTGCAGTGATAAAGACGGGGTCGGCAGAGGAGTGGAGGGTGCTCGTGGAGACGGAGGTGCTGGCAGGATGAGATTAAAGTGGTCCTGACTTGTAAAGGGGAAGCGGAAGAGCAAGAGAAGATATGATAAACCTGTAGTGCCAGCTGGGGGGACACTTAGGACTTGCTCAGCCTATTGCAATCAGTGTTGGGGACTCGTGGTCTCTGCAAGGACTAAAGAGAAATAGAATCATAGAATGGTTTGGGTTGGAAAGGACCTTAAGATCATCCAGTTCCAACCCCCCTGCATCATTGAATCATAGAGTGGTTTGGGTTGGAAAGGACCTTAAGATCATCTAGTTCCAACCCCTGCCATGGGCAGCAATGCACCTTGATTTAAAAGGATTTTGGTTTCTGTTTTGGGGCTTACAGCACCTATTACCTGCAAACCTTGCTGAAGCTTTTACAGTGTTCAGAATGCTCACAGCTTCTCCCATGCAGATCTCCTAGGGTCTAATAAGGACAGAAACCATATACCTGCTTTTTCTCAGCGGGGACATTTATACTGTCTCCCTCTTCCTCTTTCCTCCTTCACAAAACATGTTGGAACTCAAGCACTTTGCAGACTGCTCCTTTTCTGTCAAATTAGCTGGAAATTGGTGAAAGGGCTCAAAAATGGATAGAGCTAAAGCAGACAGCCTGTTAGACAGATAGATACTCTCTCCCACATGCTTCAGGAGTGACTGTACAAACTTTGCCTTCTTAGGATGCCACAAGTCACTCCCACCTTCATCAAACCCTGGCAGCAAAGAGAAATTGCAGCTCTCAGTTTATCTCAGCAGTGAAGTTGCTGTGCTTATAGTTCTGCCTTTGCAATATCCTATTCCTGCAGAAGAAGGAGTTAGAGCCTGCAACACTGCTTCTCTGTAATTCCTTTTGTGCTTGTTTCAGAAAAGGGTGGTGGTGATCTTTATGGTATCTTGATATAAATGACTGCAAGTTGTGAACGGTCTGAGTAGGAGATGCTGTGGATGCCTTCAGTCTCTGCTGTGACAGCCAGGCTTAAATAGAGAGCCCCACGTGGAGGTGTGGCATCTGTGTGTCCTCAGGTACAACCTTATCATGATGGACAGACAGGTTTATGGGTGTTTGATTTGATCAGCTTGGACACTAGGAAGGATCAGGATGCTTGGCCTGTGATCTCTCCCTGGAATGAGAGAAGCCACAGGGAGCTGCTTTGCCAACAGTCTCAGTAGGCACTTGCCAGTGCAATGCCAACAGGCTCCTGATGGTAAAAGCCCAACTGTGTGCTCCAGCTGCTGTGTCCTCAGCTGTCCGCTGTCCTCTGGCAGCCCTGGAGCAATTCTTTGCCTGTTGCCATTTCTCCTTCTCAGGCTTGGATCCAGAGGGGAACAAAACTCCACATTCCCTATGAAATGGAGAAGCTTTGGTCTGTGCCCATGGTTGCTGAGGAAGAGTTGGCTTTGGGTTCCCTTTCATGGTGAAGTGGTCCAATTTGTCCCATATGGGTCTTCCTTGTCCAGACCAAACAGGAGGTGAGAAGACCAAGGACTCTCCCTCCTGATATTCCTTCATGTGTGAATGAATCTGACTTCAGAAGACTTCACCTTCTGCTTGGCTGATAAAGTAGACTTTGGGCAACCCCACTGGGCCTCTAATTTCACCAATGGTCAGGCAATAGAAGAGGAGTTAGCAGACAAAAGGAGCAAGACTGAGAAAGAGACCTGTCTGCAGAGTGAATGGGGAAGTTGTGCTCTGCTGTTGCCCTCCCCTTGCCCTTTGCTTGTGACATTTGCTTGAACTGTAAACCCTTAAAGACATCAGTGTTCTAATGTGCAACCACATATTGCTTAGGTGCTGAGAGCTTTGGAATCAGCTGTAGCTCCTAAACTTCTCTATAGTAAGGTCATAAATAACAGGTACATCAAAAGAGCATTGTGATGTTGTGTCTTGACATAGCACGAAACTATAGGATTCTGATTATGGCCTGAGAAAGGGTTGCAGACGGCATCTCTGTCTGAGGTGGGGATTTGACCCATGTCTCATTTGGATCTGGAGTCTTTGCACATAGGTTTAAATGATTCCTTCAGGGATGCCTTCATAAATGCATCATTATTTTATGGCAGGTATTTTCTTGTCCATATGGCAGAGAAAATATCAATTGCAAGGGAAAACACGGAGCTGGGGTTGTTCTGCTGTGCTGGAAGAGGCTGGAGAACAGCAAGAATTATGGGTTGGTCTCTCCCTTCCACATGGGAAAGACACATTAGACTTAGACCTGGAAGGCTCTCCGTGAAGGCAGTGGGTGCTTAGAGAAGGGATGTGCAGTGAATATGTTCCCCACAGTGGTAGAGGGAGGCAGAGAAAGGGGCAGGAGATTGGAAGTTGGAAAGGAGCATCCCTGAGTTCTTTGTACTGGAGCCTCTGCTTTCACAGACAACTTTTCAATGGACTACAGTAGAACAAACATTTATTCTTTACTCTTCATCCGAAGAGGTGAAGAAAGGAACGCTTGAGCCATGCAGAGAGGGATGACAGACTTTAATGCATCTTTGCAATACCAGCAGCCTGGCCCCGCATGGAGTGCCTGCAGAAATGCTGTCATGGTGCTCCTGGGATCCCAGAAAGGAGTTTGGTGTCTCACTCCAACTGGAAATGGGAAGATACTCCATGATTCTGTGGGTACTCCAGGTGGGCTTGAGCTACTACCTAGCAATGCCATTGTACCCTGTGGTAAGAAGTGGACCACACAGTGGCAATGCTGGGTCCTACTGCATCTTGGGCTGTCCTTGATCCCACACTGGTGTCCAGGAGACAGGAGTTCTCTCTGGAGGGGATTTCAGCAATATGGGACCTTCGTGGTGACTCCCCGAGCTGGAGCTACATGGAGGAATCCACTGCGGTGTCTGTTGGGATGGATGTGATCTGTGAGCTGCCAAATCAAAAGCCTGATCCTGGGGAGCAGAAACAAACTGCAAGGATGGAATTCTTCCCTGGGAGGAGGAGGGAAACAACCAGATGGACTCTGGGAGTTCTACTCCTTCCTCAATTTCTAAAGCATAAAATGAAGTTGGACAACACCACAGATTCATAGCGAGCCTTGGAAGAGCTGATATCCGATGTTTGAGGGAATTTTGATTGTTTCTCAGTAGGAGACATCCCTGTAAAGCTCCCCCGGACTTGGACATGGATAACATTGGAGCAGGTGTCCTGGGTTTTAAGAGATGCTGGAGATCTGATATTTCTTTTGTGTCTGAAATGAGAGTAAAATATCATCTGTGCTGTTTGACTTGTCTCTATACAGAGCCACCTCCGCCAGGTACTGTCTGCCCAAGGAGGGATGAGTGCAGCAGGACCAGAATAGCCCCTGAAATGCCACACTATTTAGCAAAAAGAAATGAGTGGAAGCCCCTTTTGCCTCCCAAGTAAATCTCCACCACAGACCAACCCATCCTCCTTTTTCCTTTGGACAGAGCATCTTCAGCCGAAGATCCCCACATCAATGTGGTAATTGGTCATTGCATCCCTGGGAGAGGACTGTCTGTTCCTCTTGCACCTTAGTCCCTCTTCCTTCACAGTCCCTTAAGGAGTAGCTTTGAAGAAACAAGAAGACTTGTCTTTTGGGGCTGGGTTCCAGCAGGTCAGTTTGTTGTTCAGACTGTTTATCACTCCACATGGACTGCAACATGACAACCCCATCATAATATTTGTGAGGAACGGCTTCCTTGTCATCTAACGTTACACTAACATCAATGCTTTAGAGTTGCAAAGGGAGACAAGGGTTACGTGTTGCTAGCTATAGGTCAGAAAACATAACAGTCTGAACTCCTCCTTTTTTTACATTGAAATAGAACCAAATTAGATTTATCAGACTGTTTCATTACAGTCAGGGCTTGGGAGGGGAGGACTATCAGAGCTTTGAACAAACAGATCATCATTCATATGTCTTTGCTCAATCAGATCTCAGTCTCCCCTCTCTCTGTTTAAAGCCATTCCCCGTTTTCCTATCCCTTGGATCACATCTCCCAGCTCCAAGTGTTTATGAATGTACCATGCATTGATCTGAGCATGTTTATATATGTGATTTCTTTACTGTTTCTCCTAATACCTTTCAATTTTCCCTGCATTGTCACTTGACTCAGGAACAAAAGAAACCACCACTGGTATGCCCTTGACTTGAGCATGGCCTTAGAGCAGACCCAGACCTCCATATCCATTTTTTTCCATCATTCCCATGGGGCAAAGGGGAATAGGTGGCAGGACTCTTGGCTCTTACCCCGGCCTCTGTCACAAGCTCCTGGAAATAACATAACCTCAATTCCCTTATCTGCTGCATGGCACAGATAGCGCTGCTTTGTCTGGGGTTAGCGGCAGTTCTAATGAACCTTTGCACAGTGTTTGGAGATATATGGATGAAAGGCACTACAGAGCTATTATGTAGTCATGTTATTTATTGTGCTTTCCCAAGTGGGTCTCCTTAGCAATGTAGTGTGGAAGTAATGTTATTCTAGCACACCCGTTGACATCCAACCTACCGCACTCCCCACGTCCCCCTGGAACTGCATATCCTCTGTGCAGCTTCACTTCAGGTAGAGCGCTCATGCTTGTCTTGCTTCACAAAACACACTTGCCTGCTTTTTCACTCTCCTAGGCTGGTTTTCCCCCAGGAAATGCTTTCAGTCCAATGGAATTTGATCAAGACAGGAATAAAATTAAGTTCCATTGAGCTGCACTTCTGGAACTGGACAAGGCTCTTCTGTCTGATGCTCCTGAATGACGTGCTGTAACTTCTCAAGTGCAGCAGGGAATAAAGTGAGAAGACTTGGATTCTTTACAATACTCTTATTGGAATAATTTCTCCTTTTTTTCGGTCTCATTTACTTTCATTACTTTTGTGTTTAGTAGAAGGGAGAGAAGCAGGCTTTGGTCATACAATTCATTTAACATACTGACTATGTCTAGGTTGAAATGAGTTATGTCCTAACTATTGCTCTGGGTGACATCACCCAGCAATTCAAGCCTCCAGTCTAGAGGAAAGTGTCCTCCTTTCCTTTTACTATCAGTATAGGTGTCAGTTTTGAAGGCACCACCAGTTTTAACACATCTGGCAGTGGTTGCTCTGGCCTCTGCAGGGCTAAGTACCCTCTTGAAACAGTTTCCCTCCCGGCTGTGGAACACTCACTGCATCTAGGGACCGCAGCATGCAAAACACAACTGGAAACCACGTGAAAATGTGCCTTCTAGTGGAATTTCCAATGCTTTCTACTCAGACATTTCTAGACAGCATGGAAATAGCAGAGGGAATTACCTTTCTAGCAGCGTTTCAGTGGACTCAAATCCAGACAGAAACTGGAAGAACAAGGAATGGCAACAAGAAGAGTCTGGTCGTTATGGATTTATGTCTCAAAGTTGATGGCTTGTTAAATTGATTTATTTGAAGATTGCCCATGGCTTTCTGTTGCACCTTTAGAATTCCCTTGGGTTTCTGTACAATTTGTCTACTGCAATGTGTTATGTGCATCACCCTCCCTGTAGAAATCAGCTAATAGGATAAAAATTAAGAAGAAACTGTTTAGATTGAAATCACTGCTTTCTCTGAATCTTTATTTTCATGTGGAAATATGAACATAATTTCTTTGGAGACCTTCAGCTTTCTGTCAAAGCTGTTTGAAAAGCCAACAGGTGGAGAAATCTGTGGGGGATTGATAGATGACAGGTTGGATGACCACATTAATATCATTTCCAGGGAGAAAAAAGAAGGTTATATGATAAAATGCTAAAGTGAACTCACAAGTGGTTCCCTTACTGTATTTCCTGCACTGAATGGAAGAAAAGGGAGCTGTGACAAAAACCTTAAAGCAGAGCCGATATGAGGACTGAGGCTATCTTTATAATAAATTGAATTTCTTTTCAAACAAGGCTTGATTAGGCAAACATTTTGTAGATTGGGAAGCTCTTCCTTCAGTGCCAAGTATATCTAATTTGTCCATCATGTGCTCATCACTGGAGGAAACCTGAGAGTTGTGCAAGTGGTGAGGGAAAGGAGGATATTACAAAATCCTAATTATTGAGTGTTTAGCAAATATCCTAAAGCAAAGGAGTAACAGCCCCAGTGCAGACCAGGAGCTATCCTTGAAGAAGATAATTTACACAGCAGGATTTTAGCAAGGAATCAATGTTGGGGCAGCTGCGTGAGGTTGGACATTGAACACAAGAGTAAACGTATTTCATTGCTGTGTCCCTATGTCTGATAAAATGGGAAAAGACTTGATTTGGGGAATGTCATTTGTTCAGGATGACCAATGAGTGCTATTGTAAGTTTCTTCCTTGCAAGGCAGATGACTGCAAACCAGGAAGCAACATGGGAGAGTGGGGTAAGTAATAGTGAAATGGAGAGACTTGAGACCTTTGTGTTGGAAGAGTCACCTTTAAAGGAAACTCAATACCAGCCCAATACTGCCCATCCAGAGGTGTTTCAAACTTCTGGGCCCCAAATGTTTTATAAATGGAGGCAGACCCTTGCAGGGGTCAGACCTCTCCATCTGGTTGCTTTCCTTCCTTGGATCACAGTGTTCATCTCCATCAATATGGAATGTGCTGGGTGCAGAGAGCTTTATTTAGGTGCTCACTGAAACAATTTTTAGACAGATAAGATTACCTCGTTGCTCCTAGTATATGGATTTCAAACCTTGCATGGCACATTTATCACTCTTCTCCCCTCTCGTAACAGGGGGAAGGGAACAGTAGGAGGGAAAAGAGAGTGGAAGGCAGGAGAGGGGGACTCAGACAAGGGAGGAGGTTGTGTGGGGCGCGTCTTCCCAGCTTGAGTGATTGATTTTTCTTCTGGGAAACATTGAAACTTCCAAGCCAGAATTAATGGGACAAAAACACTTTCCAGGTGCTCAGAAGTGAAAAAGTCCAATAAATCAAAGGGGGGAGCCTGAAGGAGGAAGCTTGCAGCTGAGGGAGAGAAAAACAGGCAGAAGAGCAGACTTCTCTGATGTATCAGACAGTTTCCAAGCTCCTGTGGTGCAGAGAGGAGATGGTTGGAGCTTCACGAGGGGCTTTCTTGGGCTGCTCCAGCTTGAAGGTGGAAGAACATGATGGAGTTCCTTGTCTAGATCTGAAGTGCAATGGGTAAAATGTAATGTATTTGGAGAGGGCCAGGAAGGACCAAGAGGAAAAACTAGCAAAGGCAGATCACAGATTCATGAGTTCTCTCCCCATTTTCACCATGGGACCCCAGAGCTGTAAGCCAGCTTTCTGCTGATACCCCAATATTCCCCACAATTACATTTACTCAGCTCTTCTTGAAGGGCTACAGAGCCAACCTTAGGGCAGATGGCCCCAGCATGAGATATGGCTTTAACTTCCAGATTGTCCTCCTGGTGGTGAGAAGGGTGAGGAGTTGCATTAAAATGAGTCTTTCTACCCTTGTCCACCACACCTCACTGATAAACCAATGTCAGGAGACATGTGGTTTCATCTCACATGGGGATGCAAAACCTTTGCAATCACCATGGAGCATGCTTAATTGTAAGCTCATGGACGTTCTTGTCCCATGGCATCCAGTATTGGGCGTATGTTTGAAAGCATTGCTGATGTGCTGAAGGGATGGCTTCATTGTCAGTTTGTGACTGGTTTCCTCTACTGCAGGCTCCTGGGCAGCTCATTTGCAGTTTCTGATCACCAAAGAGACTCCTGGACCAGGGCAATGATGGCCTTTCCCATCTATAGTATACACTTCACAAGAGCTCCCTCAGTGCCCATCATCCCAACAATGCTGACCTTGTTCTGACGTCTCCATTCATGATTTTTTAACATATATATTTTTTAACCAGAAAACATGTTTCTCGAGTACAACTGGGGTTTTCATTAGAAGAATTTGCAATGTCATGTGGAAAATGGGTCATCTGAACACTTGGAAAATGGAAGGAGCTGAACTGTGTTTTTGTGGGAGCACTTCCCCATCTTTTTCATACATCACCTTCACCATTTATTATTATTTATTATAGAGTCAGAAATGGTTTGGGTTGAAGGGACCTTAAAGCTCCTCCAGCTCCAACCCGTGCCACGGGCAGGGACACCTTCCATAGAGCAGCTCGCTCCAAGCCCCTATGTCCAACTTGGCCTTGAACACTGCCAGGGATGGGGCAGCCACAGCTTCTCTGGGCACCCTGTGCCATTCTTCCAACACCATTAGAATTTATTATTAGTTCTTAATTACTTATTACTATTTCTATTGTATAACTCTATAAGAAATCCGGGGCAGCTCTGGCCTCGTCTGCTCTAGGTGCTGTGCAAACATACAGGAGAAATCTGGTCCTGACTTTCTTTTCTACTTATCTCAAGCTGTCGTGGGCTTGGCCTCAGTGAGTGTATTATCAATTAGTCAACGTGCTGACAGCTGTAGTGCACAATGAGTCAGTTCCTTACTTGAGATGAGTCATTGAGATGAGCCATTGAGTTCCTTACTTGAGATGAGCCTTACTTGAGATGAGCCATTAAACTAATAGTGAAAATCTCTGGGCATAAGAAAGGAAACATTTATGAGCTCATGTTAAGTGTTGGAGGGCTAAAGGGAAATAAAAGCCCTCTAAGATTATAAGAGGGGAAAATGAGAACCCAGGCTCATTAATAAACATAGAGCAGGATGTAATTAATAAATGCCTCTAAACCCTCCAGAATATGGAATTCCTTTCTAAATATGTCATTAGCAAGAAAAATAAAGAGAAAAATTAAGCTGATAAAGACGGGTTTGGAAACTTTGGAAGTCTACAAATCATAGGTTCTGGCTGACATTTATCCTGCTTGTTAAAGGTATTTAACTGAAGTGTTAAGGAATCACTATGGAGCATGAAATGGGCACTTTGGAGGTGGAAATGTGGCCACAGGGTATAAAAGTGAATGATTGTAGTTTGGTTTTGTGTATGGCAGAAGTTGTCTGCTGTGCTAGTCGTGATGCTAACAAAGCAGAGAGAGACGGTGCCTGGCCAGAGGGGACCACAATGCTGGTTCTGGTCTGTGACATGATCCCAGGGTGAGATTTTTAATGTGCAAGGGAAAAAGGAAAGATTTCTTGATCTTTTGGCCTTTGGGGACAATAAAAAAGCCCCATTCTGGTCACGTTTGCAGTGGGCAATAATGTACCCAGAAAGGAAGTACATGATGGTTTGAAGCTACTTCTAACTATCAGTAGGTGAGTCACTTCACAACTTCTTCATGCCTTGGACCTCATGTTCACACTCACTTATGGTGCCCTTTTGCTGCATGGGCCCCAAAATCTATTTGGTTTATCTTCCTGAGATGCAATTCAGGAGGGACATGAAAGGACCCCACAGGCCTTGATGATCAAAGCACTTGAGTAACACCATAAACTTCATTTGTTCATGTGAATCCAGGCTCTGGGATATGTCTGAGGAACCTGGAATGGGCAGCAGATGCCAAACCTGGCATGGCGAAAGGCCTGATGCCAACAGAGGGATGAGAGGCTTTAAAAGCAGGGAGAAGCAGCTCATATTGGATGCACACAGATGGACGAATCCAGGGAGAGCTGCTTGGGGAGGAAGAGACATGATCAAAGAGATCCTCACTCAAGATGAATATCAGCGGGGATGGGATGGCGTTTGTCAAGATCAGAGGAAAAGAAGTTCCCACACAAGGGTTTGGTGGTGCAGATGTGTTGGGAAGGGCAGGCTGCAGAGGCAGCACGTGTAAGGCAATGAGCCAGAACTGAACATCAATGCAGGGGATGATCTGAGTCTGCACAAGTTAACATATTGAAATCAAACAGTTATTTTCACCTTCAGAAAGGATCATGACTTATCAATCAGTGGCGTGGAAGCCTGCAGTAAGATTGCATGATAGTAGAAATCAGCATCTGGCCTGCAAATCTGTGCATTTGCTGAAGGTCGGTGCTCTGCTTTAGTCCCCCCTGTATTTTTCCCTCATTTTCTTTTCACTAGGAGAAGGATCAGCCCCACAACTGTCTAGTCCAGCTTTTTCCCAGTACACAACACAAGTGACACTATTTTGGCAACCTGTCTGGGATCTTTCTTTTTTAGCAGTGAAATTCTCTTTCTTTTCTGTACTTCCATATGTGTTCCAAATCTTTGCTGCAAAATGCAAGAAGTAAATAAAGAGACAATTTAGATGGGTGATACATAGACCTAACAGAAGATGGAGAAGAGGAACAGTAAGAAATAAACCTAAATAAAGAGTCAAACTCTTAATAAATTATGTCCGACCACCAGACAGCTGTAGCAAAGCAGGCAAATGAGCTGCCATAGCCTGATGCTGATAGTCTAGATAAAGTATTAAAACAAAGCTGGACCAAAGAGAGGCTCTCAGCAATGGTACAACAGTTTGCTTTCTAGCCGAGGCAAAAATAACATGTAATCATTTAATACAATTTCTTCAAATAAACTTCGTTTTGAGATAATGGCTTCCAGATGGGTGAAGGTTTAGAAACAGCTCTACCACATGAGAAGTTCCCACTGGGTAGCAGAGAGGGCAAGAGAGTGATTTAGTCCCTGGGTCTATACCAGTAAATGAAACGTGCCCAGTGCTGATCTCCATCCCCGAGACCAAGCAGCACGGAAGGGCTTATGTCCATATTGCTCTGCCTTCTTGCCATCCAAACCCAGGTGGCTGCTTCCAAACTGCTTGTTTGGAGTCCTTGGCTTGTGCTGCCTCCTGAGCAGTGCCTGGGGGTGTCCATGAAGCAACCTGGTGGTCCATACCTGAATTGTGCCAAAGCATCCTAAAAATTAAACCATTTGGAGAAGGGAGCTCTCTCATGCCTGGGAATAATCGCAGGTGCTGTTTGATTTACACATATGGACACAGCCTAATAGAAACCCTTTCTGCATCAACCAATACCTTCCTTGAAACTATTTTGGAAGCTCATCTAAAGTTTCAGGGCTGGATTATCATGGCCAGCTTTGAAAACATGGAAGCCCACATGAAAGGGGAAGTCACGAATGGTCATACTCAAAGCCAAGGCAAGAACCTGTTCAAGATGTCCATACTAATAGCCCAGCACCTTTTTGGATGCAATACTAGCCTCAAGCTCCTTGCAGCCAAAGCTTCTAGTCAGGCTGTCAGTGTTGCACATGTATTTGATTGCTTAGCTGGGTCGGGGCCCTGCGGAATCAAGATGAGGAATGCAAAGGGAACAATGGCACTTCGCACTCGGCGTGGAGGTTTTGGAGTGTTATTAATTATTCTTCATTCTGCTGGTAAGCATTAAGAGACAGAGGGCTGAAACGCATCCAGGCAGAAATCAGCCACAGTTATTAGTGTCTCAAACCTTTGTCTTGTGGGCTTCAGCCTGGTTAAAACAACAGAAGGAAAGCAAAGGGAAAAGCTAGATGTGTTTCAGATGAAGGCCCCCAAGGTATGTGGGATTTCAGATAAATGACCTGGGTTGTCTCCAGCACTAATTATTTCCCTTTAAATCCTCAGATATTATTTTTCCCTTGTTTACAAGGGATTGTTAGTTTGTTTCTCTTGCCTAGGTTTTAGCCATACCTCCCGCCATGACAATACCTCCATCGATCGCACAGCTGAAGTCTAAATGGTCCATGGAGACAGTTGGATTTCATCAAGGACCTGATGGAAAGCTGGTGTGTTTCTAGCTTGCCCTGCTTGTTTTTTCACCTGGTGGGGTGGGAAGGGAGTCCTCAGCTGCCAGGATCCCAGGATCTTGGGCAAATCAACTGATGTGAGGCTGAGACCAGAGGAGTGACGGTTCATAAGCTCCTCTCCTCTCAAGAAGTCCCTGCAATCCATGGGTGTCTACAAGGACTCTACGTTTCTAGGTCGTCTGCAGCTCGTTTACCAGCCTGCTCTCAGCAGATGTAAAAGGTAGTTCTTGAAATGAAGGGTTATTGGTGTATCACATGCCTAATTGGTGTGATGAGATATTGACTCCTGATTCTGAGCAATGCATGCTCATCAGAGATGATATTGCTGTAGATATTTGCATGTAATGCCCCATCCCTGGCAGTGCTTGGAGCAAGCTGCTGTAGTGGAAGGTGTCCCTGCCCATGGCAGGACATTGGAACTTGATGAGCTTTTAGGTCCCTTCCAACACAAACCAGGCTGGGGTTTTGGGTGAGTGGAAAACAAGATAAAGGGAAGAAAGGACAGGCTTTTGGTTAAAGACCCTGCACAATCTAATAGACTGCAAAGTTTTTGAATGAAACAGTCTTTGGCCAGGAATAAATACCTGAATTCACCCAGTATGAAATGGGGCTAGACCTGAAGTTACAGTGTCTCCTTGGTCAGAATTATGAATGCCATGGGCTTCATAGGATGCTGATGCAAAGTATATAGGCGCTGTGCTGTGGGTGCTTATACCAAAGGATATAGGTGCAGCTTCATTAGGAACATGGCACCCACTGTGGCACCTACGCCCTTTGCATCAACATCCTATGAAACTTTTAATGCAGCTCTAGACCAGAAGTTTGGTGGGCCTGGCAGCAAAGAAAAGGGAGAAAGTGGTGTTTTACAGTCAGGGACACTGCCTATTCCATGGCAATGGGTGTCAGTCCAAAGGCAGTTGGAGGCTCCTGAATATCTGAAGGGAAACTGATGAAGCTTCTCAATGGCTCAGTCTTCTCTCTGCCAGTTTCCAGGAGCAGCTCTGCAGGTTGTAGGTCTGGAGCACCCAGCAAATATCTGCTGTGCACTCCTCAACTGAAGAGACAACAGAAGATGGGGCAGCTCATCTGGGTCGAGCTGGGAGCTGTGTTCCCAGTCTGGAGAGCAGTACATCACCAAACTCCCCACTCTGACCCCATGCTGAAATTCAAGATCATGCAGAGATTGTCTCTTAAAAAACTTCAATCTTGACTGCAAGAAGAGCCATGGATGAGTCTCTGTTGGTGTTTAGACCTCAATATGCTTCTCATCAATTCCTATTCCAGTAACATTTAACAACCATCTCCTTAAACGTTAAACCCTGCATGTTTTCATCTCGAATCCTTCTTGAGAGTATCAGCTCCATCGCTGCCATGCTGGATGCCAGGTCTTAGGCAGGTGGGAGAAGCCACAAGCTTATTGTGCTGCCCTTGAACAACATATCCCAGCCGCAGTGTGGAGGTCTTGCTCAATCAGCTCTGCATGCCAAAATCTCCCCAAAGCTTCCTCCTTCACCCTCCATTGACAAGGCAGATGCTTTTGGACACCTTCCCAGTTTCATCAGGTCAGTTCTCAGAAGGCTGGAAATCTCTGTTTCCCATATAGTCCCCCCCAAATATAAACAAATATCATCTGTGTTGGAGCTGAGCAGTGGAAGTGTATATGTCCTGTTACAGATTTGTGTTTACATTATTACTGGGAGCAGATTAGGGGGTTTCACCTCTTTATATCATTTTTAGTTTTCTTGGTTTTGCAACACTGAGTAAATACTAGGATTTGTTTTGAAATGGAGAAGTGGTTTAGAAGGGCCTGAAACCTCCTCTACTCTCTGGGTTTTGCAAGCCAAAGGTTATCTACCTTCCACCCCACCATCTCTTCCATGACCAAGGTTTCTCTTTCATGTCCTTCTCCCCATATAACCTCTTCAATGTGTTTCATCCCATCCTATGCTGGCATAACAAGGATGAGCACTGAGGTTGATCACACCATGCTGCTACAAATGAACTGGTTTAATCCTTTCCTATGTCATTAGAGACTTCACTGTCCCCAGCAAGCACATGAAAACATTGCTTAATGAATATACAGCCAGCCCAATGTACTTGCTCATCAAGCCAACGTCCCAAGAGCTGGCAGAAGAACCAAATGCTCTTGCTGGGTCAGCATGTGGGCCGTGAATATTACTTTCCATTTGAATGCACACTTGCTGCTGCCAAGTCTGGGTCAACTCTACAGCACTGCTGAAACCAGACGAGCATCTGGATTCAGGTTCCAGTTGGAGGAGAGAGTCCTGCAGAGCTTCTTGCTTGCTTTGTTTTCCACCAGTGAAGCCCCAGCAGTGACCTTTTCCAGTTGGGAAAGAACTCAACTGATCCAGTTTGTTCAAGAACCTTTCAACCCAGGAACTAGTGCATTTCCTGCCTGCTGAGTCAAGCTTATTGCAAAGTGGAATGTGTTGTGCTGTTGGAGGGGTGATGGGAAGGGGAGGGTTAAACTATTCAAGACTGCCATGACCTTCAGAGAGCATGGGAGCAGGGAATGGGTGGCTTTGCCTTGTTTTTGTTTTCATTGGAAAGAGTGAGAGTTGATCTTGGTCTGGACACTCAGTCGTGCTACTGAAAGGGTCAGAAAGTCACTAGCCAAACATCACTGGAGACTGAGGGGAAAACCAAAGTGGTGTCTTCTGAGACATCAACCAGTGTGTGAGATTTGTAGCCGAGTGATGGAGCCCATAGGGAGAGCATGTGTGGTGGAGGCAGCATGGCCAGGTCATGCTCTGGGGCTGACTTCGATAGCTGTCAGCTAACCTTTGTCTTTGGGGAGCTTTAGCTCATGTTACCAGCGGTAGGAGGTCAGAATAACCTGCAACTGGAGGCGGACAACGACCCATAAACTGGATCTCTTGGCAGCTTGCTGCAGTAAGTCCCTTATCCCTTTGTTGTGGTTTAAGCTCTGTCATAACTCAGAACCACACAGCAGTTCGCTCACTCCCACTCCTTCCTCCCCCTACTTCCTGAGGGATGGGGAGGAGAATGGGAAGAATGTAACTCCCATGGGCTGAGATGAGAACAGGGTAGTGCCTAAGGTATGACACAAACCACTGCTGCTGCCACCAATAATAACGATAAGGGAAGCAACAAGGGAAGAGAGCACAACCGCCCCCCACCCGCCGACCCATACCCAGCCCGACCCAGCAGTGATCT
>JAOEHY010009977.1:0-20745 GCA_025447955.1 Psilopsiagon aurifrons
TATATTGCAGTACATGTATTTGTCAGACAGCATACAGAATAAAGACCACAAAGTATGATTGCATTTCTAACTTTTATTTAATCAAAGAATGTGGAAACTTAGAGTTTCACATTAATTTGAAAAGGTTGGAGATTTAAAATTAATATTAGGTCTGACACAGGGAGGTTTTCTCTACAAGCAGATAGGGTTCGGATAATTGCTTAGAAGAGAATTAAAATGCTGTGATTTTCATGACTTCATCTCTTTAACTGCATACCCAGGCTCCATAGGTAGAAGAGAATTAGAGCTAAAAATGGCTGTGGTCATTCAAATCCTTGAGTAAAACTCACCTGTGGAATTTTGGCAGCGTTCAACAAATCTCTGGTGTTCTCCTGGTGTCTTGGGCTTAAGGGGAAAGAGCTCCCAGGAAACTGAGACATACAATCATAGAATCATAGAATGGTTTGGGTTGGAAAGGACCTCAAGATCATCCAGTTCCAACCCCCTGCCACAGGCAGGGATACCTCACACTAGGCCATGTCGTCCAAGGCTCTGTCCAACCTGGCCTTGAACACTGCCAGGGATGGGGCAGCCACAGCTTCTCTGGGCACCCTGTGCCAGTGCCTCAGCACCCTCACAGGGAAGAACTTCTTCCTTAGATCCAACCTGAACTTCCACAGTTTAAGACATACCAAGCAAGACTCAACTAACCTATAACTACCATGGAGCCATCTCCATCTGATTTGTCATCTGAGACTCCATTGACAGCTGATGGAGACATACAATTGTTTTCATGTTGTGACCCATATAATTTACTTAGATGTCTATGCCAGGATTAGGCTAATCCTTTCCCAGAAGTTCTTGTGTCTCTCTGCTCTCCCAGTTGGGAGTGATGTCAACTCGCTCATATATAGCCATGGCCATTTCAGCCACCGAATTTTATGGTTCATGTCCATGTTCTGTGTCTGCCTGTGCTTCTAAGCGTGAGTTTGTAGCATAAGCTGTGGACATTGCGGTTGAGTGTCCATCTCCAAGGCAACAAAATCAAGTCATTGCAAAAGTGTTTCTGAAGCAAGGAGCTCAGAGCTGCTGATGCTCCATGTTTTCCTGGGCAAATCCCATATTTCTATGACTGGTTATGTTCATTTTTCTCCTTATCCCAGTGGGGTACAGTCTACCCATGATTCATTATTTGGTGTGGTTCTATGGAGGACAGCATAATGCTCTCCAGCAAAGGAGACTGGGGATGATGGTCGGACAAGCAGCAGGAACAGATAAATGTGCTCTAATTTGTCCTCTGTCTGGACTCAACTTCGGTAATGAAGATAAATCTGCCCAGCAGCAGCTTGTTACTTCAAGTGCTCTGTCCGGACTTTCTCCCATCCAAGGACAGGGATTGCAGAGAGCAGCCACCTCAGAAAGCCTAGCTAATGGATAAGCCAGCTTGTCACTCAGCTTGGAAAGCCCCGTTAGCAGGCAAAAAAGGTGGACTAATCAGATGGATTTCAGGCCTGCGTGGGCTCAACGTTTGCTTTGCTGCTGCTGCACATGTCCCTTGGGACTCCTGGATGGAAAAGAGCTAACATAGACAAAACAAGAACAGAAACCATATCCAGTTTGTAGTACTCTTTCATTCCGCTTCCAGCATGTGAATCATCAGCTCTAGTCGCTGGGTGAAAAGGGATTTTTCCCTCTGTGGAAACTCTTACCTTTTTCTGCTCTCTGTAGGAAACAATGAAGAAGATCTTCATGGAATTCTGGAAAGAGAAAATCCTAGACAAAATAAAGTTGGTCTATTTGAAGGAGCCTGATAGCCAGTTTGGAAGGGAATGGTATATTCTGTGATTCTATGATCTATGTTTCTCTGGATTTCAACCACTCTGGGGAACAACCGCCCTCTGAAGACATTTTCCTGACAAGATGTCTCACTCCCAAGTCTCACTCTGAGGCTATTTCAGGATGAAATCTCATTTCTTTAGCCAAATTGTTTGAGGCCCTGACTAGTTTTAGTCATCAATGTGAAGGTCCAACTTCCTGCTAACTGCCTTACTCTGATCAGGGAGGGATGGGCAGTGATAAAGTTGCCTGGAGCTCTATCTTATACCTGCAGAAAACACTTCAGAAAGGAGGAGAAGCTCTGATCTTCTCAGTGAAGAGGTGGAGGAAGCAGTAAGAGATAATTTTCAGTGATGGAGAATTTCTGAGAGAATGTCTTCATTGACAATCATAGTTGCTTAGTTCATGTCATGCCCCATCCCTGGTCATGTCCAAGGACAGGTTGGAGCAGCCTGCATGTTGGAGGCTGCTTGGAGAAGCCTGCTCTAGTGGAAGGTGTCCCTGCTCATGGTGGGGGGTTTGAAATGGATGAGGTTTAAGTTCTTTTCCAGCCCAAACCATTCTATGATTCTAAGTCATGATTCAGCAAGTCTCACGTAGCAGTAAAACTGGTACAAGGGTGGAAAGAGAGGATTGGAAGCACTTGGATGTGGTTGGGTGACAGATCTACAAGGGAATTCTTGCATCTGGTCAAGAGGAAGGATGCTCCAACCTTGGAGTGCTGAGGGATTCATGCAGCACATGAAGCACCAGACATTGCCAAGAGCTATAAACAGGCACAAACTTTCAAATCTAACATTTCCTTGCTACCTCTCTAGGGGGATTAACCCAGTCTCTATGACTTTGTGGCCATTTTTGGCCTCAAGCAGTCCAAGAATAGGAACAGGGCTGCATTTATCTCACACACCACAGAGACTCCGCTCTTTGACCCTTAGGAAAGCAGCATGAGATAGCGGGGATGGGGGACAAGGACATTCTCAGTACACTGTGCTTGGCCATGCCATGGAGTAGTCAGATGCTGTGATGAGTCAGTGCATAACAGCAGCTCTACTGATCCTGGGAGTATTTGCAAAGCAGACACTGGCCCGGAATTAACTCCATCTGTCTCCGAAGCAGGGAGTGTGCCGCCTGTGTTGTGTAGTGCCAGCGATTTCCCACCGAGCTGAGCAGTCCTGGTTCCCTTTCCAACACACTCTGCCTTCCATAAGCCATTGCAGGACAGCTGTCCCAGGGATAGCATCCTGCTGTGTGCTGGACAGGCACACAGACATGTCCAGGCTGGCAGACGGGCTTCTTGAGCAAACACTGCAGGAATTGCTCAAATCCCTCTGTAGCCTCAAACCATATTTGACATTAGCAACTGTGGTAACTTTAAGGGGACAGTAATCAATCCAGCCTGCTGCTCTTCAGCACTGCCAGACCCTGGCTGCCTCTGCAACCAGCAGAGAGATGTAGGAATTGGCTTCAGACCATCTAGATTTCGATATTAGGAAGAAGTTCTTTACTATGAGGGTGCTGAGGCGCTGGCACAGGGTGCCCAGAGAAGCTGTGGCTGCCCCATCCCTGGCAGCGTTCAAAGCCAGGTTGGATGGGGCTTGGAGCAACTGCTCCAGTGGAAGGTGTCCCTGCGCATGGCAGGGGTGTGGAACTGGAGGAACTTTAAGGTCCCTTCCAACCCAAACCATTCTATGATCTATAATATATGTGTGCCTAATGCAGGTTTCATGACTGTTTCTCTCCATTAACTGTACAGGGAGCCAAAAGCTGGTATTCCTGGGTATGAGGCCATCTGAGTGGGTTATCACTCTCAGTGAGCTGGATGTTAGGTGTCCAGCTGCGTCTCAGGCACTACAGTTGTTGGGTTGACATCCTACAGTTGCTCCACCACCCACTGAGATGGTGCAGCAATGCCATAAGACAGTCTTAATCATGAATCATAAGATGCCATAGACCATAAGATGATCTTATTTTAGTGAACGAAGTACCATATATTGCATACCTGGTGATATCCATGTCTTAACTTCCCTGGTTGCATTGTTACCAAACAAGATGTATGAAACAATTCTCAGTTCTCAGTTATCATTTTTCCACTTCCCTGTATTTTTCCCTCTCCTTGGAATCCTGCTGGAAAACAGGGATGTGCGGTGACAGACCTTACAGAAGACCCCTACTCTTGCCCAGTACCTTTTAAATACTAACATGCTTCAGCATTTTTCTATGGGTTACCACAGTCCTCCATGATGCCAAGTGGAAGTTGTGGGACATCTGTAGGTCGTCTTGCACAGGTTCACAGGCACAGCTCTATTACTAGCCCAAAGTGCATCATCAACAAACATTATAACCAGCATGTTCTTATACAGGCGACTTCATTTCTGATTTGTCTTCATCATTGTACCAATATGTTCGCAGAATCATAGAATCATAGAATAGTTCGGGCTGGAAAGGACCTTAAGATCATCCAGTTCCAACCCCCTGCCATGGGCAGGGACACCTCACACTAAACCATGCCACCCAAGGCTCTGTCTAACTTGGTCTTAAACACCATCAGAGATGGAGCATTCACAACTTCCCTGGGCAACCCATTCCAGTGCTTCACCACCCTTACAGTAAAGAACATTTTCCTTATATCCAATCTAAACTTCCCTTGTTTCAGTTTGAACCCATTACCCCTTGTCCTCTCATTACAGTCCCTAACGAAGAGTCCCTTCCCAGCATCCCTATAGCCCCCCTTCAGACACTGGAAGGCTGCTCTGAGGTCTCCACTCAGCCTTCTCTTCTCCAGGCTCAACAGCCCCAACTTTCTCATCCTATCTCCATATGGGAGGTGCTCCAGTCCCTGATCATCCTCGTGGCCTCCTCTGGACTTGTTCCAACAGCTCCGTGTCCTTTTTATGTTGAGGACACCAGAACTGCACACAATATTCCAAGTGGGGTCTCATTAGAGCAGAGAGGAGGGGCAGGATCACCTCCCTCGACCTGCTGGTCACGCTCCTGTTGATGAAGCCCAGGATATGGTTGGCTTTCTGGACTGTGAGCCACAATGAAAATGGCTCATGTCCATTTTCTCATGGACCAACACCCCCAAGTCCTTCTCTTCAACTGGAGCCACAGCCTTTACCTGGTATAGCACCACTTCAGCCTTGTGCCTTACAGCTACTATGCTTAGAGAAAATGAGTTAAATGGAAGTATCACCATGTTGTGGATCTAATGATCAGCTGATATGTCTGGGAAAGACAGGCATGCATTTAGAAATGGACACATACTGAATATTCAAGTCTGACCCCAAACTGTACCTGATGAGATGATCTAATAAAGGATGCCCATTTGATCCATCTTGTTCTGTTCCATTACCATTTTATCCACAAAGACACCAATACAGAGGAGCAAGAACTGGGTTGGGACTGATGGTTCCATCTCATTGTTGAGATGGAGCTAGATGATCTGTAAGGAACATTCCAACCTAATTCAACAATTCTATGGGATCTGAACCTGTATAGTCTGAGTTCCCATGGGGTTCCTGTAGTCTGTACTAAGAAAATTTGTACCTATTTCTAACAGTGGGGAGTTGGTCCCTCAGTCACTCTTCCTCAGGAAAAGAAGACACTTAAGAGGTGAGAGATCCGATAGAAGCGAGATAAATCTCATCGCCAAAGCAGGGTGATCACCCAGCAGCTCTGATCACATTCACAGCTGTATGTTTTGTTAAAAAGGGACCCATAATTTCACTTCTTTTGGCTATTCAGTCTCTTATTCACATTCATGACTTCTTCTTTTACCCATTTCTTCCTTTTCCCTGTCCCCCTCCCCTCTTACATTGCTCATAACATATTTTGGAAGGAGTGAGGCAGTAAGTGAAGGCTCAGAGCATTTCATGCATGCAGAGCTTTCCAGTCTGCTGCTTTTGCCATCCACATCCTGGAGATTAGATGCAAGATGGATCTTTTTTCCTCTGACTTGTTTGACAAACTTAATGTGCAGCTACATGAAATATTTTCCCTCTAGGCAGTGGAAATGTCGTGCTGTGTCTCTGTTGGTGACATGGGTGTATTTACATAGAATATTTCTTACCAGACAGCATTTTATGGGACTCTGGCTTATCAAGTACCCTCCCACGTTGGGGACTGCATGGTATCTGAAGCACTCTGCACATGGATGCATGGCACAGTGTGTGATGCACAGCACTGTCCGTGATAGGCATATGGAACATTATTATTGCAAAATTCATGTGATTGGAGCACACACCTCAGTCAGGATTGCAAGTAGAAAATAAGTGCATGACACAGGGCCCATGCTCATCAAATACACAGCACATGAGCTCCACAAAACATGCAGCAAACAGAATCATAGAATCACAGAATAGTTTGGGTTGGGAGGGATCTTAAAGCTCATCCAGTTCTATGGTCAGGGACACCTTCCACTGGAGCAGGGTGCTCCAAGCCCCTGTGTCCAACCTGGCCTTGAACACTGCCAGGGATGGAGCAGCCACAGCTTCTCTGGGCACCCTGTGCCAGCGCCTCAGCACCCTCACGGGGAAGAGCTTCTGCCTAAGAGCTCTCTCAATCTCCCCTCTGGTAGGTTAAAGCCATTCCCCTTGTCGCATCCCTTCTTGTTCTTATAAAAAGGATTTCATAGTGCAATAGATGCAATACAAGGATAGCGTTGGTAGAGCTAATTCTTACCAAGCATCACAAGGACAGCGTGCATCTCATTTCTGCATCTCGTGACCTATGTGCAAACGCCTTCATACATGGTCCACAGATGAACGCTGACATCCTGTCTTCAAATACATCCATGTGCAAGTGACTGAACAGGAATGTGAGTTGTCATAAACGTAGCACTTGTTTGTATATGCATAAATGTACCATGTGCTTCATTACGTGATGGGAGAAATACATCACACGTGTACATCAAACACCCGTAAGCGTGTGTCTCACGCACTAGTACAGCATGTACATTTAGGAAGTCATATCCATAGCATATTGCTATGCCAGGCGCATGAACAGATGCCCAGTCCATATGGATATGTATCACAAGCACAACACACATCCAGAATGGGCACGTTAGGCTGGGCAGAAGGAAAGCACTGGCTCTTATTCCGTGTCTGCAGAGGAAATGCCTTCTCGGCATCAGCTTGGCTTTCATTATTAGTTTTTCTGGGAAAGGCCATGCATTACAGATGTCAGCTCCTGTTGGATGGCACATTCCTTGCCTTTTCTTAAATAATTGCCCCTAAACCAATAATTCATCTTGGAGGTATATTTATGCAGAACTGAGGATTCTAAGCCTTAAGGGGATGACAGCAAAATGAGTCAGAGGGCAAATGGTGAATCATGCATTAAGATATGTTGGAATTTGGGGCTTTCATTTTAATGGTATGGGACAATATGCACATGCCAGTGCTTCCAGTATGGTCAGAGCTGCCAGAGGTGTCCAAAGAATCATGTTGCTCTGTTGGTCTTCTCTGATAGCCAGTCCTTTCCTTTAAGCATAAGAGCACTGGCTTCCTCTGTTGATGCTTAATATCCATTTGAAAATAGTCTAATCACACACTGTAGTGGTGAATTGGGCTCCCAGCCCCTTATCTCCATTGATTGTATAGGGAACCCAAGTCAAGCAGCTCTGGCTAAGAGATCACTTGAGAATTCCATCATTTCCTAGGGAAAGTAGAGTAAGAGATGTTCAAATTGCTCCTATATCTACAGCCTAGATCTGCCCAGCATTTTGTGTGGACACTTGTATATATTTAATCATAGCTTCTGTATCTGTTCAGTTGCTGTTGGATGATCCAGAAAACTGGTTTAGCTAAAGAAAAAGTTTTAAACTGAAATAAAAGTCAAGAAACAAAATGTTATAACTATGCTAATCTAATTCAAATACATGTAACTAGTGTGTGTATGCAAGTCCAAAGTCTTACAACTCAGCTTTTTCTGCAGACACACAAGACGGGTTCGTCAGTGGCTTCACATAAGCATTGCATCAGTGAAATCAAACATATGACTTACAGTGCTAAAGTTTCATCCCACCTGGCTTTGAACACTGCCAGGGATGGGGCAGCCACAGCTTCTCTGGGCACCCTGTGCCAGCCTCTCAGCACCCTCACAGGGAAGAACTTCTTCCCAATATCTCATGTCAGTCTCCCCTCTGTCAGGTTAAAGCCATTCCCCCTTGACTTATCACAACTTGCCCTTGTCCAAAGTCCCTCTCCAGCTTTCTTTTATAAATAGAAAGTAGAGGAAAGCAGTGCAAACAAAGTTGGTCCTAGGATGGGGGCTGAGATCACTTCTGCAAGGATCATTTGCAAAAGCAGTCCTTCATACTTTCTATCTTGTTAACAACACATAGAGTATATCAGCCTTTTGGGTTAGCTGTAACACGTGCCTGAGGGAATAAACAGAAGGATATGGCTAAACCAGGGATCTATATATAACTCCAATCAAAGAATGCATGAGCTGTAACTTGTCAGGTATTTTCTCTAATGAAGGTTGATCTCTGAGAAGTTAGCACCAGGGAGGTCTGCAGACCAGATGCTCTGGCTTACAGTTCAGGGCTGAGAGTTTTAACTCTATAGTCCACCCAGTGTCAGCTCTATACGTCTCTTTGTGGCACAGACACATCAGGTGAAGCTCTCTGCAGCCTCTCCCCATTGTGGATCTGCAGTTGTACCAGTGCAGGTCTTGATTTGCCGGTGTAGGTCTGGCTACTTCTCTGCATCTGATCTCCATGCTAGCTTTGTAGTCAGCTTAGATTCGGGTCAAATCAATCGTATTGGAAAGTGGCTGCCATGAGCAAGATCAGATTTATTTCTCCTAGAGATCATTAAGGAATAGGTTTTTGTAGGGGAAGGGCTGTTTAATAATCAGTGAGCTCTGGAAATCAGCAATAAGGAGAAGATAGTTAAAACCCTTCTCTTTCTCCCATGGGAGAAGGAATTCTTCAGCTTTACTTAGCATAGAAGAAATACAAAACCCTACTGTCAGTGAAACAGATGTGGCCCAGTTTCCCAATGAGGTGAATGACCTTGGTGGAATAGTGGAAAATCAGGTTAATAGTCAACTTATATCCTTGGACCTCACTACTTGCAACTTCTGCATTGACTTCCTTAACTTCAGGCCTTGCTGTTGCTGTCTCGAGCTGTCTACCACGATCTGATGCTCATCCTTCTTCTTTCCCATCTGCCTGCAGTGTCCCTTCTTCCCTTCCTCATTGTGCCACTGATAATGGCCTCTGGTACCTACAGGTTAGCTCTTTAATCCCGCATGTCTCTGCATAATCAACCCACTAAGCTTGGTCCTCTTGTATTCTGGGATGAGATCAACTGCACAGAAATGGATCCAGGAGAAGCTGGCTTCCAGATGTCTTTTCATAGTAGCACATCATAAAGGCCCATTCTGTGTATCTCCAGCTGGCTTTGAGCAATTTCTTACATTAATGTACTTATTTCCCTAAGTTAAGCTCTTCCTCTCCAGTCTGATGGTAGATTAGTCCCTCCTGATGTTTGTGGCTTTAGGTCTTTTCTTTTCCAAGCAGATGAAGCATTCCCTGCCTAAATGCTGGAGCAACTCTTGCTTGGAATTTAGTGTAATTGCCTTTATAACCCAGGCAGTTGCCCATTACAGTATTACCAAACTAGAATTGATGATAGATAACTGATATGCAGCTAACATGGAATCAGTTAATCATGTAATACATTGACTAGTGCCTAGGACTCTTGGAGTTCTTGTTGAGTTGGGAAAGACCAGTTCGTGCCATCAATAGGGTCTCTGCCTGGCATGAAACTGTAATACAGGAGGATCAGGATTATGAAGCATTAGGTTTCCTCCATTTCATTGACTTTCTCTGGTGCCTAAGGAATCGTCTCTTGGGACACTCATATTTGTCTTCCACACTTTGTTATTTAACAAGCAGATACAGATCAGGTTGGTTAAATTCTAGGTATCAAAAGGAGCAAATCCATTCCAATTCAGTAAAAGAAGACCTAGGACTTTCTTTGGTGAGCAGCTCTCCTTCATTCAACTGAGTTTGAATGGAAATCTCTGCCAACAGATTTATGCAAAGTTGTGTGAATATCTGGGCGGCATTTGCCCTTCTTGGACAATTGCATTTGTTGCTATTTGCTATACTTTTCCAGAAGTCTTCCAAAGGTTTGTTTGGGAAGATGAGTTGGGTCCAAATGAACATGATGAATAAATAACGTTATACCAGGCAGCTGGGGTCCAGGGGTTTTACTCATTGTCCTCTGCCACTGACCCCACTGTCACCCCCTACTACATGTAAATTGTGGTTATTTCCATTCAGAGGCAACTGGGAGAGTGTTCTGGAGGATATTCATCTACAAAACATACAGTCTTCTGTGTTATGTTGCCTGCCTACAGTCCCCGTTCTCCATCTGCTGCACAGCCTCCCATTATGCAAATGCAGGGAGCTTGCTTAAAGTTTATTCCTTAATTTAATAAATGTAATTTAATAAATCTTAATGTAATACATTTCTAGTGAATGAAAGGAAAGCTCCCTGCATAAAATAGCATCAGCTGTCAGACAGCCTGCTTGCTCACAAGGATCGCAGACTGCTTGAGGGTTTGTTTTTGAAGGAGACACACATTACTTTGCCAAATCAGATCTGCAGCCCAGCTATGCCTGTGTCTTGCTTTTGATCATGGCCAGAAGTAAAGATTAACTGACCTGTCACTTAAATGGAGCCAGGATGAGGACGAGATGGTTGTAGAGCTGTGCAAGCAAAAGGGAGTTGCGTGCAGATAGATGTGGTTTTCTGGTTGGGACCGCAGTGTCACATCTTGGTCTCCTCTCTCTGTCTATAAACAACAGATTTCAGTTCAGTTCTTTCCCCCCTGCTTGTCAGGAAAAACAGAAATGAGTGGGCATTAGATTTGTCCACTTCTGCACAATTTATTTCCTAATGCATCTCGCCAAGATTTGAATGTGCAATGCACCAGAGAAACGTGTTTGAAAGAACCTTCTTTTGTGACATGAGTTGAGACAGCTTAGTCTGGTGATCCCTGTTTCCCAAGAAGAATCACAGTATCTTAAGGTCCTTTCCAACCCTAGCTACTGTATGGTTCTAGGAGACTTCAGTACTGCTGGGTGAGAACAGACTGTTGTAAGCATCTCATCACTATGTCTGATCTCCTGCAAAGGAAAGCACAAATTAAACCCGACTTCTTTGAATAAACTCTTTTTTGAAACAGAGCAAAGGGTAAGAGATCCCAGATAACAGAAAAAAGGTGTCTCCACCAAGGTGACACATTAATTTCTGCATTCCAGGCTATAAAACACCTACCTGAGCACTGAAGGACAGCCATATTCTTGCGCTGAGAGCCAGCTGTTGGAGAGAGGTTTAAACTCCCAATTCAAAAGCATCTTGGAGAGGATGGTCAGCATTTAGACTGTGAAATCTTGTGTCAAGGAACCCTAAAGGAGTTTTAAGGTGTTTGTAGAGGGGGCTTTGCTGACTCTGATACATCGTGGATGTTCCAACCCACATGGGTATGGCCTACAGATAGTATAAATCATAGCCCTCATGCTGATAACTAGAAAAAGGTCTAAAAATGGTAAAAAAACCCATAGAATCATAGAATTATACAATAGTTTAGGGCTGGAAACGAGCTTATGATCATCTAGTTCCAGCCCCCTGCCATGGGCAGGGACACCACACACAAGATCATGTCACCCAAGGCTCCTTCCAACCTGGCCTTGAACACTACCAGGGGTTGGACATTTACCACTTCCCTGGGCAACCTGTGCCAGAGCCTCTCCACCCTCACAAGAGCTTCTTGCTTATATCTAACCTGAACTTCCTTTGTTTAAGTTTAAACCCATCACCCCTTGTCCTGTCACTACAGTCCCTGATGAAGAGTCCCTCTCCAGCATCCTTGTCCACAAGTAAAGTTTCCCTAGCAAATAACTTAGGATATAAGCTCAAGTTGAAGCAGGAAATCAAAATAGGAACTGAACTATTGCAACTTTGGCAAAAGCAAAGAGAAAAGAAGCAATTAATTGGACTCTCATTATTTGGCCTCCATTCCTGCATGGATGACTGCTCTGCCCTGCCTGCCACAGAGATGATGAAAACCTCACTCCGAAGGATGGAAGAGCTGACATTTGAGTGATGCCTTTTTTCCCCCTTTTTTGTTAGTTTTTCTTCTTTCTTTTTGCATCATTATAATCTCAAAAACCCCAACAAACAATCACCCTGCCCTTGTAGACAATCATGGGGTCAAATGTTCAGCCACTTAAAAAGATATGCACAGGAAACAACATGTATGTGCCGAGAAGGCAGTTGCTGGTGATGAATTACATATGTAAGAAACCAGCATACATATGCAAAAGGAGACTGCAAAGGCACTAACAGAGAAATATATTTTTGCTCATAGACACAACTGTAATCTTTTTGAATAATTTTTCATGAGCACATTCATCTTCCCATTGATATCAACATTTTATACACAAAAAAGAACAGTCATTGTTTGGGGAAGACAATAAGATCAACTCTGTTAGTTTTTACACTTTTCCTCTATTTTTCCAGTAAGAAAAAATTGTGTCTCTGTGTATAGATTTGTCAAAATAAAGGAAAAAAACCTAGATTATTTTTCTGCAGAATCATAGAATCATTCAGACTGGAAAAGACAACTAAGATCCTTGGGTCCAACTGCTCCCCAGCACTGCCAAGTCCACCACTAAACCACGTCTCTTAAATACCACAATCACACGTCTTTTAAACCCTTCCATGGATGGTGACTCCACTGGTACTGACCTGGGCACCTCTTCCAATGCCTGAGCACCCTCTGGGGAAGGAATCCTTCCTCATCTCCATCTAACCCTGCCCTGGTGCAGCTTGCGGCCGTTTCCTCTTGTGCCATCCCTTGTTCCTTGGGAGCAGAGCTCAGCCCCCTCCTGGCTCCATCCTCCTCTCAGGCAGTTGTAGGCAGCGATCAGGTCCCCCCTGAGCCTTCTCTTCTCCATCTGAACCCCCCAGGTCCCTCAGCCCTTCCTCATCACATTGTGCCCCGTGCCCTGCACAGCTCCATTGCCCTTCTCTGGCCCTGCTCCAGCACCTCAATGTCACTCTTGCAGTCAGGGTCCGAGAACTGAACACAGGATTCGAGGTTGTGGCCTCATGAATGCCCAGTGCAGGGGACAATCACTGTCCTGGTCCTGCTGCCAAACTGGTGCTGATACAGGCCAGGATGCTGCTGGCTGCCAGAGCTGCTCATGTGCAGCTCTGTCAATCAACACCCCCAGATCCTTTTCCATCAGGCAGATTTCCAGCCACTACCTACTAAAAGAAACAACCCCCATCCTCTTTTTAGAAGTCAAAAAAAGGTGCATTTTTGTTTCAATAAAACCCACCCTTTGTGTGGAAAAACTGTTTTTCCACTTAAAACCATGGAAATAGAATCACCATTTGTCCCTGGCACTTACATATGAGCATCATTATTCATCCTACTGCAGCTAAAAGATTTGTCTCAGAGAACCAAGAGTAAAAGCCAAGTTGGTGCCTGTGTATGTAGCCACAGGCAGGATGTTTCAGTGTGTGGCATCCCTGCTCATGGCAGGGGGGTTGGAACTGAATGATCTTAAGGTCCTTTCCAACCCAAACCTTTATATGATCCTATGATGTGATAGAATCGTATCTACATACATATGACACACAGAGTTATCCTACACCCCAGGGAGGTACCTTGGATCCTTACTGTGAAGGAGGTGTTCAAGATACCACCTTGATACACAACCTCCACCTTGTGTCGGCCACAAAAGAAACTTTGATGATTACCTGACTTTGATGAGATGGATGTGAATAAATGTGCACCATTTAACACCAAGAGCAGGCACATATTTGCACCTTCTCATACTGTGGGTGCTGTATCACTAATGCCACTACAACCCCACTCTAACCACAAGTGAGAGCTTCTGCACATATTGTATTGGTGCAGTGATAGTTAGACGTGCTTTCCTTGGCCAGGTAGGAAAGATAACTGTATTTCCCAATATCAGTGAGGTGAGAAATGGACATTGAAAGCAATCAAGGGAGATGACTGCACTTCCAACCTTCCCACCCAGGTAAGGGCCTGCTCTTCCTTTCCTCAAACACAGAGCACAAGACCCATTATTCTGCTTGCTGTTCCCTTCCCAGGTATTAGGGCTATTAGGCAGATAAAAGAGAAAATTGCTCTCACTCCTGAGCTTGAGTGTGTGGGAGGAGTATTTGAGAGCTCACATTTCGAGCCCAAAGCTCTTTTGAACAATCTAGCAAACCCTCTACCTATTTCCTGCAGATACCTACAATAAAACTTTCAAGGCAAGCATGGGAATGAAGTGCCCAGCTAATATTAGCATCTTGGAAGGGCACTGAGCATAGAAATCCGCTCTGTTCCTCTGGAAACCAGACCATGGCGGTAGGGACCATCTGTGAAAGAGCAGTGTTATCCTCCCTTGCAATCACTCGAAGGCTGCAAATTCTTGGAAGAATCCCCCTTATGTATCAGGCTAAGGTGTTGTGAGAGGACACTGAAGGGCTGTGGGTGGGTGTAAAGTACAAAGACTTCCAACAACTGGCAGTCCTGCTCCCACCTACAACTGTGAAGAGTTGCGTCTACAAACACACGGGGCCCATCAGAGAGTGCTGAATCACACAAAGAAGGTGTCTTGGTTCTGTGGTCAAGCTTGTCTCCAGTAAGGTCTTATTGACATAGGATTAGGTCCTCCCTATCTTCTTGAGTCCTGGTTCACTCAGGGAGTGTATGCACAGGTTCATATTCCAAATGGAGACACAGCTGGTCAATCACCTTGTGTATTGTAACAGCAGAGAACTAAGTTGGTCTTCTGAGGTTACAGCAAGAAACGATAACAGGTTGTGGAAACTGCATCCACCAAGGGATAAGCTGAGTGTTGTGGATGCAGAATGAATAGGGGAAGACACAACATGAATAGATATACTGTGAGGGAGAAGTTATCACCTCTAATAACTCCTGAGGATTTAGCACTAGGAGAAACTGCCACAGCTCCAGCAAGGAGCTGTTATCACCTCCAGCAGGAGCCTCCATGGCTCGTCCTTTGCTGACCCCATGTCTCTGGCAGCATCTCCTTGTATTCATCAGGGTGCTCATAATGTATCAGGGCGATAAAAGAAGTCTCTTTGCAAGAAATACCTCCACTGATTGCCAAAGAAGCTCTTTTTCTTCACTGACAATGGAGAGTGCCTTTTTTTCCTCCATCTGGGTTTGATTTTAGCTGACTCCCTCAGGTCTGGATGTAGCTTCTGAGTCCAGGATGGAGAAGGGTGGATGGAGGAAGTCTCTGGATTGGATCATTTTCCCAAAGTCACTGTCTCTCACCTCTCTTTTTGGAACTGCTCTGTTCGTTTTTGCTGTATCTTTCTCCTAACGGGCAAAGGTGGGAGGTTACCATTTCTTTCCAAAGGCTGCTCATGGGTACCCTGCCTGACATATTAAACAGAGCAGAATGTGAGCAAGGGAGAACATCTTTGATGTATGAAACTGTGTGCTTCTTTTCCTAAGTGCTTTTGGAAACCTCATTTTTTATCTGTCTCTCATGCTTGGCCTTGCAAGACGTGGTCTAGGTTTGCAAGGAACGATAAAGAAAGTCCCTAGCACAGGCAGTGCACATCAGAGAGAGACAAAACCACATGTTTTTAAGTGAATTATACCTTTTTTCAGGGGATGCAAATCTATATAAATCCCCAGGGTTTGTCTCAGTAATAACATGGGAATAGATTTTCAAAGGGATCAACTCCATGTCCCGTGTGGTATACAGCAGTACTGGGGAGAAGGTCTGGAGCTGACAAGAGTACAGTGTAATGCTTATTTCTACCTCAGTCTGTGTGATCATGGCTTTTTGCTGTGGGCTGTATCTCTGATCATTTAAGCTTTTCCTTCCCTCTGATGTCAGTGGTAGCAGCCCTCTATGTCCCTTTGTGGGTCTGGACATCAAGCTGTTTAAATACCTGTCAGACTGGGCTTGATTTGACTATGGTGGCCTCTCCAAGTGCCTTAAGCTTGACGTTTGAGAAGGCTTGGCTTCCTTCTATAAAAAGGTTTAGATACTACGGTACAGAAACCAAGTACCTTTTGGATCTGGCACTTATGCTCCACGGTGACCATCACCAGTACTCAGCTCTACTTGAGGATGTATCTTGTTGACGTCTTGTCTCTACCCTGGATTATGCATGCACCTCTGTCCCACCATGTGATGTGGAGTGTGTTGTGACTGCAGGGAATAGCACTGTTGGCTGTTTCGCAGTAGAAGATGTCAATTTAGACCTGCCATGACTTATCCCCTTCTTCTGACTTGGCCAACTCCCTCTGGTCTGTGAGGCAGAGCTGGCGGAAAGAGAAAACAGAAGGACTTACCCAGGCCAGCAGCAATGAAACCTAAGAAATCCTATTTTTTGGCATGACTGCCGGCTCAGCTGGGGGGTGTCTTGCCTGTGTCTTTGAGAGCTTGAAGTTGCCTCCCCTACTCACTGTACCTCCAGCATGCGGGGCATGGACCTTCTCAAACCTTGTCTTGCAGAGCACCACCAACACTTCCCTCTTCTGACTTTGGGCCTGTCTTCTAAAATGTTGACGTTAATGGCAAGCCCTTTGACCCACGGGTGGAAAGAAGAAACAGGGCACTGTACTAGTAGCGTAACTCTTCCTAGACCCAAACCACTGAGCTCTCTGAAGTAGCACACACCCAAGCGAGAGTGCATCTAGTAACAATGGTGATGAATAATCATATATTTAGGTCGTCTGGTTGCAGTAGGAAGAGTGACTGTCTTTGCAGCCTCCTTATTGCAACTGTGAAGGATGATTTAGCTTTCCAGGATGCTTTTTGATCAGTTGTTTACCCCGATGAAGGGGGCACCATGAAGTGCTTTCCAGCCACTTTCCTCACCACCGTCCTAAAAATAAGAACTAAGAGCTTTTGTCAAGAGATCACTGGTGAATCAAGCTTCAGCTAACCCTATTCCTTTAAAACTGACTTCAGTTCCATTCAGTTCCCTTTTATTCCCTCAGTAATACAAAAGATAACATTGAATATTGTCCAGTGAACACAGGGAGGAGCCCAATGAGCAAATGAGTCATTATCTCTCCTTCCCTCCACTTCCAGGTGTAGCCTTCTGTCTGTGTCTCTGAGCGGTCCCCAGTGATTCATTGATATGGCAATCTGATTTTGGTAATTAAAATTGATTTTCAACTTAAGCTTTGTAAATACACTGATCCATAACAAACCTGTGTCATGTTCCTGGGAAGAGAGGAAAAGGAGATGCCAGGAGGAGTGATGGGGATGACAGCAACAGTGCTGGCCTAGGAGAGAGGCAGGGGGATATTATAGGGCTGTCTCTGAGCTGGAGTAGGGTCTGCAGAGCATCCAGTAAAAGCCTTGCACAGCGCCTGGGAATGCTGCTGATCCCTAATCCAGTTGCTGTTGTTGTTGGATGGTGGTGGGGCCACTCTGAGCCTGGATTCCAGTGTTATCAGCCCTGGAGGCTCTAAGGGCAGCCAAGAAAAGCAGCTGGAGCTGGGAGCTAAACAAGCTTGCTGCTGAGATATAGTGTGGTAAAGAAACAGAAGGAGCAACTGGTTTCTTTGGAGAGCTTCATGGACTGTGATATGAATCTGTCCCTTCTGGTTTTCTCCTGAGCCTGCTTTTGTTGTAAATCAGCAGAAATTGCTCTGTTGGATGCAGATGAGGGGCTGAAAGCACAGCATCTGCCTGCATGCTGGGCTGCCCACTCTTCAATACACCCATCTATCCCTAAAAGTCTTCTCTCTCCCTGTGAAAGAGGCTTCTCCTTGTGTATAGGTGGTGTGCTGAGGTTGGCTGCACGTGCCCAGAAAGTCTTTTGCTTTGGATGTGTTCTGCAACAGCATGAGCCAGAGGGTAAAATATGCCCCTGGGAGATGTGTGCTCCTTTTGTCACTGATTAGGGTGAGATCAAGCACATTTGTGCCTCAGTTTCCTCACTTGTACAGTGGAAGCAAAGCTTGGGTTTCCTTCTGTGAGCAGCCTTGAGGGTGACAGATCACACAGCCCCTGCATCCCAGCTGCCTTTGAATTGCACCTCTTCCTGTAAGGAACGATCTCCTTGGGCTGTTCTCATGCTCAGGGCTAATAAACAGAGCTGTTATGGGAGATCTGTGCATTGCCAAAGGCCGAGAGCCCTTTTCAATCTGATCAGAGGAGATCTCCAAGCCTGAACCCCTCCACCTCCTTCTTCTCCAGGCCAAGCACTTAAATAACTCACTTTTGAGGTTGCGAATGAACATGGCAAGGCAGCCCACGCACTGGCTGTTTTCTGCTGCTGAGCCATTTCTCTAAGCCAGCCTGCTTTTCTAGCACGACTTCTTCCATTAGCTGATAATCTCACTGTACAACCTCCCCAATTGCTTTGGGGAAATCTAAGTGCATAACAGCTATTCCATTTCCCTTGCCTACCTTGGCAGTAATACTGTAGCTTCAAAGAACTCCAACAAGTTAGTTAAGCAAAAGACCTCCTGCTTGTAAATCCATGCTGCCTGTCTCCTCTAATCCAATTATGCTTTACAAGGTGCTCCCTCACTAAAGCCTGGAAAATTGTTTCTGATATTTTTACCCACAATTTATGTTAAGCTACTCGGTGTATAATTGCTTGTCTAATCGCATGCTCCTAGGTTTGAATCATGGTCTTAGGTTGGACGTTTTTGCAGCGCTCCTGTGTCATCTGAGAACTCCTAAAATATTATTACTTAAGACTTCACATAGTTGCACTCTCCTTGCCTCCAAAGCTGGTGGGGTTTAGCTGACTGCATCAAGCCAGTATTGATGCCATGGAAGGTTTTGTTGCTGATAATGTCTACTTGTCGGCTGAACCCTCCTTTTGATCAAGAATGAATGAGATATATAGATAAAATAGTTGAAGTCATACTCACCATAGCAGTCCTGCTTCAGGCATGAGTATGAGCACAGGGAGAGATGGGTCGTTAAGGTATGAGGAGGATTGAAAAGGATGTGCTTAAGGACCTCACTGTCAGTGAGGAGATATAAGGAACAAAGAAGTGGGTTTCTCATGGCCAGGAGAAGTGTCTTGCCACCAAAGATTGGGGCTTTTTTTCAGGTTCAGCAGGTCCAAAACATAATTCAAATGCCTAAAAGGGCTGCAAGAAACCTGGAGAGGGGTTTTGGACAAGGATCTGTAGGGACAGGACAAGGGGAATGGCTTCAACCTTCCAGAGGGGAGAGTGAGATGAACTCTTAGGAAGAAGCTTTTCCCTGTGAGGGTGCTGAGGCACTGGCACAGGGTGCCCAGAGAAGCTGTGGTGCCCCATCCTTGGCTGTGTTGAAGGCCAGGCTGGACACAGGGGCTTGGAGCAACCGGCTCTAATGGAAGGTGTTCCTGCCCATGGCAGTGGGTTGGAACTGAATGAGCTTTAAGGTCCCTTCCAACCGAAGCCAGTGTGGGATTCTATGATAATAAACCTGTTCTGGGAGGTGAGTGCCAATCCAGAGGACTCAATCAGGTAAAAGACAATATCCGAGAAGGGAGCATGGCATAGGTTTATTTGCTTGCTCTTCCTCTGTTTTCAAAAACAGTAACAATTTCACATGCAAATGACTGTATCTGATGGGGGAATAAGTTGAGACTATTTTCATACAGTCCTGGCAGGGAGTTCTGTTTGAGATGTCACATCATCACATAACCAAGATTTAGTGAATAATCCGTGATGTACAACCTAGTAACACGATGGGTTTGAGCCAGATGAAGAAAAGTGGCATCCTCTTGCTTGCAGCCAGGCAACAAAAGGGATGGAATTTAAGCAGTGAGCAACATATGGTTTTGAACCTTAAATAGACTGGTCTTTTCAAATGAAGGGGAAAAGTGGTGATTCCTCATGCTGGAATCCTTCCTAGGCAAATATCACACTTGCAATCTTCAGCCTTTCCTTAAAGTTTAACTGGAAAAAGAAAGAGAAAAATAAGAGTAAAAAGAAAAGATTCCCTAGCAAATATCTCCTTTTAAGGCCTAGGGTTTTAACCTGCAGGAAGGATCAAACACCACCTCACCAAAACAGCCTTATGGTGGAGATACAAGGTTAGGGTAGCTGAAGCCATCATTATGTTTGGGGTTTTTGTTCGGAGGGGGTGTGTTTTGTGAATGGCATTTTGTTTCTTTGAGGGTTTTTATGTGGGTTTGTGGGGTTGGTTTGATTTCTTGTGGGTTTTTTGGAGGAGGTTTGATTTCTTTCTGTGGCTTTCCCAGCTACACACAGTGTGAACTGTGTGAATTATGGCCTCCTGAAAATGAGGTTTGTAACTTCATTTGGTTATGAGGAATGAGGAAACCAAGTGACCCTTAACTGTCACAGAGAGAAGATCAGCTGTAATGTTACTGGGGAAAAGGCTGATGAGGGTCCTGAGGCACACAGCTTCCACAGACAAATTTCTCCATGCCACCCCTTCCCTTTGCCATGTAACAGGATCTTCCCTCTGAGACAGGACTGTTTCTGATGGAGATGTCTGATCTTCATTTCCCCATTAAGGTCATTCTACGATACAAAATTGCCTGGCAAATTAAGAATTTTCTCTAAAAGGTCTAATCTGTCTTTAGTGATGACTTTGTCTTCCCTGCCCTCATCTCCAATCCTTTGTTCTACCATTCTTCAGATTTACATCTCCAGGAAGGAGTGCTGCTGTTGGTCTGTAGGTCTGTTCCTTCACCAGTGCCACAGATCTGAGCTGGGTACAGCTTGCCTGGCCCTGCTGCATTGGTCATACTGAGATGCGCAGTGAGTCCAGAAGAGAACATGAAAGGGATCAGAGGGCTGGAGCAGCTCTGCTCTGGAGCCAGTCTGAGAGAGCGGGGCTGGGGCAGCCTGGAGAAGAGAAAGCTCCTGAAGGGGAGACCTCAGAGCAGCTCCAGTGCCTGAAGG
>JAOEHY010009980.1:10129-26328 GCA_025447955.1 Psilopsiagon aurifrons
GCATATTGGGAAATAAGCAGAATGTGATGGAATAGCACAGGTTATCAGAAAAATACCCCTCTACTCTGCTCTCATGAAACCTCACTTAGAGCACTGTGTACAGTTCTGGTGTCCTCCATATAAAGGAACATGGAACTGCTGGAACAAGTCCAGAGGAGAGTCACGAGGATGATTGAAAGGCTGGAGCACCTTCCGTATGAAGATAGGATGAGAAAGTTGGGGGTGTTCAGCCTGGAGAAGAGAAGGCTGCATGGAGACCTCAGAGCAGATTCTGGTATCTGAGGGGGGCCTACAAAGATGCTGGGGAGGGACCCTTCATTAGGGACTGTAGTGATAGGAGAAGGGGTAATGGGTTCAAACTTGGAGAAGTTTGAAAATGGTTCAAAGAGGAGAAGTTTAGATTGGATATGAGGAGGAAGTTCTTTACTGTAACTGTGGTGAGACACTGGAATGGGTTGCCCAAGGAAGCTGTGAATGCTCCATCCCTGCCAGTGTTCCAAGGTGAGGCTGGACATAGCCTTGGGTGGCATGGTTTAGTGGGAGGTGTCCCTGCCCATGGGAGGTGTCTCTGCCCATTGTAGGAGGAGTTGAAACTAGATGATCTTAAGGACCTTTCCAACCCAACCCTAACTACTCTATGATTCTAAGATTCTACGAAAAGTAAACACAGGATCAACGTCCCCTTTTTCCTTGCAGGCAGAATTTATCAGTTCATGACGTAATCATAGCAAGTTGCTGCTTCCTAAACTTACAGGTACATAACTGCTCTAAACATCTTATCGAACCATTCTGAGCCCCTGATTTCCTTGAGACATAGCTGCAGGTCCAATTTTCGATGCTTATGAAACACAGTAAGGAAAACAATAAGTACTGTGATGGTTACAGCAGCACTTCATTTCTGTTCTTCCAAGTTGTATTTCACATTCAATACAGGTTTCATGGATTGTACCTTTGAAGAAGGCAGCCTCATCCTTCTAAGGATGAAGGATTGGTTTAAAAAACAGGTAATGAAAACTGTACATTAGTAGATGGATCTCAGCTGTTCTACGCTCTCAGCTGCCTACAGATGGCCAGTCCACTGCTAAATAAATAGCTAGCATGCAGAAATAAGGGAAACATTTCTCTTAATAGCCTAAAGCATTAAAAAATATGTTGTTAGGCTAGATTATGGGAACTTGGAGGACTTTATATTTTTTTAAATATACAGAAATAGAATAGGCAATTTAGGTATGGGTAAAAGAATAAAATAGATACACTTTAAAATGGAGTTGAAAAGCAGTGAGAGATACATCAGTATAGCAAAGGAAACTTCCAAGTGTAGTGTCCAGAAGGACTTCCATTATATCTGAAGATGGCTAAGTATTTTGAGGGAGAGGAGAAGAGGTAGCAACTGTGAACTGAGCTGTCATCACTTAGAGGCAAAAGGAGCAAAAGCCTGCTCTATAGAAGATAAATAAGGACTGAATATTAAGAATGGGAGGAAAGATAATGATCACACCAAATTTGTACTTCAGAGTGTAATGATACAACATTGATAGGATAAAGGATGAGTGACACAAGTCTGAATGCTGCAAAGAGCCTAGGAAATAAGGAGAAGAAGTGATCATCCTTACTGAGAGGCAAATTGACCCTCTTCTCTTTGAGAAACATGAAGATGATCCAGGTTATTATAGTAGGAGAAAGGACTAAGACATTCAGTGCATCTATTCCACTGCTATCAGTAAAAATCAAGTCATCCTCATCAGTTGTAATCAAATGCATTAGGTAAAAAATGAGCAAATGAGTATATGTCAGGCTTAGCCTGCCAGCATTGGATTTTGATTTAGACTTGCTTCTGTAGTTTTATTAGCTCCACATGCCTTGAAAGAGGACATTTCAGTTTGTGCCCAGGACTCTGCAGTTGTTTATCACTCCTGTTTTGGCAAAAACACAAGGTCTATGAATAAAACAGGTAGAAAAAAACAAGCAGCAAAACTGTAACTAATATAACTGATTAGCTCCTTCTGTTATTAATGAAAGCACAGTTTAACACCAATATGAGCCTTTTCTTTAGTACAATGACTAATGTTCCCATTAGACTCAAGTTTAACTCTTGTAATAATAATCAGACTCTACTGTATACAGTATTGTGTATATTTGTAAACTTAGCTCCTGTGTTTCAATGATTCATGACCAAGTCAGTTTGACTTGGAGACTTGATAGACACTGTGTGAGTGAGATTGGCAAAAAAGTTTTTGTTTCTTTTCCCTCTAGTCCTACCGCCCTTTGATTTCAGAGCTCACCCTATTTCTTAGCACTGTTTTGCTTATCAGACACTGAATCCATTCTTGGAGTTGGTGCTCTTAGACATACGCAGCAGGTGGTAGAAAGGAAGCTCAAAAGTTGCAAGCAAGGACTCCCGTAATAACTTATCTCATTAAGTAAATGTTTCCGTGCTCAGTGGTCTCACCTGCGTGAATTCAGGCACTGTCTTTCTTGCTACAGCTGCTGAGGATAGCAAAGCTCTCATGAGTATGTGAATGGCCAGGCCCTGTGGTATGGCCTTATTTCAGCGTGGTAGATAAAAAACAGCAAATATTTTAAACAGCAGTGCTCAGAGCAGTCTCTCCTAACATTAAGAATTCATGGGTTTTATTTTAACTATGTAAATGAACAAGTCAATTCAAAATAGCATTAAACATTTTTTCTGCCAAGTATCTTCTCTGTCTCATTTCCTCTAACATACATATTCAAATGGATCTTTCAAGCATATATCAACAAAATACTTGCAAGAAAATAAATATATTTTCAGAGCAGGGAAACGAAGATAGTTTCCCACCATGCAATAAGGAAGGAGTTAACTGACTTCTGATAACAGAAAAGCCTAGGAGTCCAAGGTACTGCAATCATGGGTGCAGATACGAATAATCAGATCAGCAACCAGATAAGAGACTCTTTCTCCAGCAAATCTTTGAAATTTATAGTTCAATTACAAGAGTGGGCTGAGATTGATTACAAGGTGCCTCAGTCTCTTTGAAAATACTAAGCTGAATTGAATCAGAGCTGTGCAGCTGAAAGTAGGGAAGGAGAGACGTGGGATCCAAGAAGGCTGGCAAAGGTTTGGAAAGAATATTAATATACATAAATGTTAATGCTTTCCTTTTACATGTAACAGACTCCCTAAAGGGAGGCTTGATACAGGATGTGGCAGCTGAAAGGGCAATTGAGACAATGAGGACAACTGCTGTAGTACTTTTAATTCCATATTAAAAGTATTATTTCAGAAAAGTGTATTTCTGAACTGTGATCTCTAAAATCTATGTCTGGGTGCGGGACAGGAGGGTTGTGGTTGGAGATTACCATCTGGGAGGAAAACTCAGAAGTTCACAGAAAGCACCATTTAAAAGCTGACTGCATTGGCTCAAAGCAAGCTTTCACCCAGGTTACGTAGGCAGAAAACTGGTAGATGTTTGGGTAGACTATAATAAACCCCCCCTTGTTTTCACCCTACTGAGTTTTAAATTATGAAAATTAATTAGAGACCGCCCAAGAAAGCAGATGACCATGGCTACAGCTGTGCTATTAAATGAACAGAACCAGTCACAGATGGGCAATGCTCACACTACATAGCTTTTGGTCATGGATTTCCTCTGGGCCCCCATCCAGCTCTTGTACAGCATAAGGGTTATTTCTGTGTGGTGGCTAAAACTGTGTGAAGTTTCAGCTTTCAGTCTGCCAGACCACCATTTTCACAGCGTGAAACTGAGGGCATGAATTGCACAGCCCTGACATGTACTATGCCATGTACCTGGGGATTCAGGCGCTGCTCAGACAGCAATGGAAGACTGTGTAAGAGCAAGAAGGTTTACACATCTCCATTCTGTCTACTGGAAGCAGTCCCCAGCCAGTATTATCCCCCTTGACATCATTTAGGACTTGTTGACTCAGGTCAAAACTATGGCAAAGAGCATGTAAGTGATGGGGGTGATTTAGACACCAGTAAACAAGCTTGTTGCCTAGTCCTGTTTTATTTAGTGATATGCCGAAAGCATTTTCCTCAAAACAGAGAAGATGGGATTTAGATCAAAATTAACAAGGGATTGCAGAACTGATGTCTGAATGCAGCCAGTGATGCTTAGGGAGGCAGAGTACATACATTCACACACTCCCATTAGGACTTCCAAATGCACTGCCTGTCCTGCTCCTCATGTGGCATGCTTCACTTCTTCCCCAATAGCAATGGCCCCCAACAACCCCCAGCTCCACCCAGCACTGTAGTGACTGTGGGTTGCTTAAAAGGAAGGACTATGGGCAGAAAGATATATCAGACGAGGGACTTTGTACAGAGATAGCCAGTATTGACAAGCCACAAAAAAGACAATTTACTGAACAGTGTATTTCACACACTGAAATGTGTGATCTGGACTGTGTAGGCACTGAGGAGCCTCAGCAGAACCCAAGGCATGGTTGCATGCTGGGAGCCTTCCAAAAACCAGGCACTTTGTTCCACTGGGATCAGCAAATGGACCACACAAAGGCTGATGCTTTTTGTCTGGGGTTTCAGATCTTGTGACTCCAAGGCAGCTAGATCCAATATATGGGAGTCAAGCACCTGTATTTCTTCCCTCCAGTAGAAACTGCAGTCTTGGAACCTTGGGTAGCAAGACATGATGATGTCAGTGTTGGCAGTTTTTTAATTTCATTTTCAGAAATTCAGTTCACTGGAAATCTCAAAATATTCAGCATTTGGTCCAAAGCAAAGCAAACAGAAAGGAGTAAAAAATAAAAGTATTTCCACTGAACTGGAAATTCTCCTATTTGGTGAGGTCATCAGCAGCATCATTAGAAAGCAAAGTACAAAGAACAATCAGGAAAATATCTATTCATACTAGAATCAATTATTGTATCAGCATCCTCTCTGAGAGAGGACTAAAACAGCATGATAAAAGCAAAGTCAAAGACAAGAGGCAATAAAGTAATTATCAATATAATTAGCGAAAGCACTGGGGAGGAAGTGAGTAATTTCAGGTAAAGGACAATTTTTACACACAAAAGAAAAGGATTTTTGCAGTCTATGAATATATTTCAGCATAAAATGAGATGAACAATAACCATCAGAGAGCCTGAGTTCCAGTGACACAAACTCAGTGCTGTGTTGCTTAAGATGGGGTTTGAGAGAGTTTGAGATGTTTAGATGACAAAACAGCTGAAAATAGTGAACTAGATGGCTGCATATGAATGGCAGAAGATGTGCTGAAGAACATCATGCTTCCCTCTCTGTCCACATGAGTAGCAGTGGGAGTGAATGATGTTTTCCTGTATCTCATGACACCTGTCTGTCAGGATGTATGTAGACTCTACACCTGATCCTATGGGTTGAGGTTGTCTGTGCTTCACTTTTCAACACTTATTCAAAACTATACACCCACTTCTGGTTTTGCTGTCTCAATAAACTCCACTTAAAACAGAAGACGTGGTTGTGTGGTTGTGTGTGTGTGTGTGTGTGTGTGTGTGTGTATAGGAATAAGACACCTCTAACATATGACAATATTTTGTTGGAACCTCTAAAATATGTACATACCAAAGGGTAACCCTACTGTTATAATACCTGTCCTGCCTGTCTTAGCCTATCCTACCTAGCTTTAAGTTCCCATGAATTTTCCCGCAGCAGATAAATGTAAGGGGCTTAGAAGCCCCAGTCCTTTAGGCAGCTATGAAAGCTCAACATTAAGCTTCCACTTCTGCAGGGCATCAGAAACAGTATCTGTGCTCCATAAGTAACAGAATCTATACTTTTTTATGCGATATGTTTCCAGGATTACAAACTTACCTTACAGTTCCCTGACCTTGAGGAAGTTAATAGCTTGTTTCATTATGTAAATTAAAGTTCAGGACCCAAAAGGAATACTCCAGTGCCTCCCCTGTGCAGAGGTTTTTGACAGGCATGGATTGATGTGAGAGTGTGGGAAGAGGCAAAGCAGATCTTAAACCCTGTGTCTTTGTGTGCAATCAAGTCATGGCCGCGGCTGGTGGCCCCCTCATCAGTCAGGGCCATGACTGCCCCAGGGTTAATAGCTGAAAACTACTACTTCAAACTTATAAAAGTTTGAATTTATGAAAATGGGAAACAGCAATTTTGTGGCAGTTTCTTCCTCGAGGAAGAAACACATTGTGCAATGCATATAGCCCACGTGAAGTCATGAGCACAATCACTAGGGTGAAAGTCAATACTCTTCTTGCTAAATAGCATGAATGCAAGTAGCACAAGTCTCAACGTTGCAAGGCCCTCCTGTGTCAAATATTTGATGGGATTATTTCTGTACAAGCTATTTCTAGATGTGGCCTGTGTCAGAGGTTTCGGTTGGCTGGCTATCTAAGCATCTGTTTACAAGCATCAGGACAGATGGAATGTTATCAAGTACAGTCAAAGGGAACTGGAAAGGACACATCTGCTGGTGCTCCACTTTGGGACTACAAGTGTTGTGAATAAAAATAAAATAAAATTTACAAACCACACACTGGGTAAATTTCACTGCCATTGTTTGAAGCCATTTAAACACTGCATTTGCAAATGACTTCATTGCTGATATCTAAACTGCACTGGGCTCAAGTCAACAATGACAAATAAAACCACAATTCAACTCAGAATTTTGATAAACCACCTTTTATTCTCGTTGTTTCTTTGGTCTTTCTGTTCTTTCTGATCACTTGGTCAATAATATAAAAATCCCTAAAAAAAAAAAAAACTTTCAAAGAAAAAGTACAGGGAAAAGGTTACATGCTTAGCCTTAATTTTATACACAACGTGTCACTCTGTATGTCACTCTGTATGTGAGAACTTCAAGTGCATAAAGCAAATTTGAACAAATTTAATTTTTAAAAGTATGTGGGGAGAATCATGACAAGCCAAGTTAAAAACACGAGGAAATACTGCAAATTAACAAAAGGACTGAGGATATCTAAAACATGACCACAAAATGAACTTGTTGGCAAAGCACAGACTTATGAGTAAGATAACTCTCATAATAGGATTATCTAACAGTAAGGATGCAGCTTTGCACTAGTCCTGAATTACAGACAGGGGAAGAAGCTGGAATCATTGAAAGCTATGGGTGATGATGAAGGAAGAGGTCATAACTGCTACTGTTGTTTGACCAAACCACTCAAAGAATATTTGCTGTGGAAGTCTTTTTTATGAAAAACATGACAAATCATTCAATTCACAGGACCAGAGAGTCACAAGAGAATTTAACTCTCCAAAGAATGGATGGAAAATGAAAACATCAGGACAGAGACTGATTAGCAAGTTCTAAAGTGAAAAGCATTGGTCATTACTTCTGGTGTAGTGGAAAAAAAACAGAGTAGAGGCTCTAACCAGTGGTTCTAACCAGTGAAGTGTAGTTATTTGAGAATAGGATGATGAAACGCAACTTGGAGACAGTAACTATAAAATTACAGAGTTCACAATCCTAAGAAGTAAAATAAGGGAAAAGAAGAAAATCATGGACTTGAAGCAGGCAAACTTCCACCAACTCAAGTCAACAACAAAGTCAAAGGAAAATGTAATTAAGTTTTTGTGGCAGGAAACGTAAGCTACCATTATCAGAAGAGGAAAGTACTGAGGGATAATTTAGGTAAGCCAGAAGCTTTAGCTGATCTCAAACTCACATAGTTCCACCTGGAAATTGGAAATCAGATAAAATTGTGAAATATATAAAATAACAGTGCATGTGTACAAAAGTGAATCAAAATCTAAGGCACAAAATCAGCATACAGCCAGGAAACACTTTAAAATGTAATATACATTAATAATAAGAAAAAATATTGGTTTTCTTGTTTATCTGGGGGAGTGGAGAGAAAGTGATGACAAAAACGATGATCCCAAGAAGGTCAGAGTATTTCAAACCATTGCATGTCAGCTGTAGGCCCATGCTAGCATAATTAACATTCATGACAAACAGTTAAGAACTCAGTCTAAAACTGTGAAGAAATAGGATGGGAGAGCATTAAAAAATGTCCTAAAGTCAGTCAGACCAGATAGACCATAACCTGCAATATTTTAGAAATTAGGTGAATTAGTCAGGTTAGCTATTTATATAAGACTGGGAAAGGATAAAATTAATAGCTGCCTTTAGAAAAACAGGAGAGAAAGAGGAAGAAGAGCCTAGAAATACAAAACTTGAACTCACAAAAAAAACCAAAAAAAAAAAAACCTAGAATCAAACTATTTGTAAACGTTTGAAACAGAGCAGGAAAAGTAACAACATAAAAAAGACCTAATTTGCTGATACATATCTTTTAAAACCCATTTTTGATGAGTTTACATTTAAACCCATTACTTTGATACTGTCATATCACAAAATTAGGGTTTTACAGGGGCCTGTTTTTGCTATGACTTTATTCAACATTGTATTAACAATCGGGATAACACTCTTATTACACCTGCAGATGAGACAAAGTTGGAAAGGAGTGCAAGTATAAATGTGTTGGAAGACATGATTCAAATTCAGAATTATCTTGAGTAATTTGAGTAGTGGATTTAAAAATGGATGGAATGTAATGGGGATCATGTTCTGCATTTAGGTGGGAATAATCAAGTTTTAAAAAATACAGGCCAGGGAACAACTTCTTAAGAATTAGTTTTCCAGAGAAGTACCTGGAGATAATAGATCAAATTGAAGATGTATCAAAATTAACAATCTATTGCAAACATGATACACAAGGAATATGCTGTGATCTATAAACAGCAGTATAGCCCTCAAGCCTTCCTCTTCTTGGCACTACTTAGAACACTGGGTAGAGGACTTGGTCCTTTTGGGGCACTGTATAATAAGACTGAATAATAAGAGTTATAATAACTCAATAATGAGAGTTAAGCATAAAGGAAAATATTCTAATAATAAACTTGCGAATTTCTGACACAGGTGGCTTTAGTAGGTAAGGGGGGCCTTCACCACTAAAACTTGTTAAAAAAGTCAAGAAAATACCAAGAACAAGGTAAGGACAGTTAATCTCACTCTGGAACAAGTGAACAACTATATCAAGAGTTGGTAACTTGTAGGTTCCAGCTGCATTTGGCTCCTCAGTAATTCAAACGTGTTTACCATGTCAAAATGATGACATATCAAGCACGTCAAGCACGTGATTTGTTCTGGTATGGGACCTACTGCTCAGTCTGGCTCTCCTATGAAAAGAAGTAGCCATCAGGTCCTGCTTTTAGTGCAGTCACCTATTTCCCTGGAACACAGCTTTATATTGTGTCTGCCCCTCGTTTCATGACACAGCTCTAGAGTCCTATAAAGACACTGCTGTTCACAGGACTCCTATTCTTTGGCCTCTTCAAGGCATATGGTATGCATCACATGGCTTCCATCCAAGGTAAAACATTGTCATGCAGCTGCATTAATCAGAAAGGCTGGACACTCCCTGAACTGGGTAATTCCGGAGGTAATTTCTCTGTCAGCTGACTTTTGCCTTCACTGCCTTTCACTACTGTTATGAACACTGAGAATCAGCAAATTACAAAAATGCAGGATGAAAACAGTTTGAAGTAATTGTGTGTAATTTCACCCAGGCAGTGGTTGAGGGCCAGAGGACATTAGATCATGTGGATGGGCAGCCAAACCGTGTTCTGTTAATGGGATGGAAAGAGAACCCCACAGAGAAGAGAAAGACTTGTTATATAAGAACAAAAAGGTCCAGAGATTTGCATTTTGACTTCAAGGTAGTTATGTGTTAATTAAGATTTTTTAAGGGAGATCTATCAGTGTAATCCCATCAGCAAAAAGGGCTCTGTAATAAGAAAACCAGGGAAATACAGACCGTGTCTGAGTTTTACTCCTGACTAGGTGAATAGTACAGAATGGGTCTGGAAAACATGCGAATGAATATGGTCTTTTTGAAGAGTCAAAGTGCTATCTCATATAATCTTACAAATGTCCATGTCTATAACAGTAATCTGCCTTGAAAGACACTTCTCTGTAAGCATTTGAAAGATAATGCTAACAAAATAGTATTCAACAAGATTTCCCTTTGCTGATGTTGCTTTTCTCAAAATGGCAAGTTGGTGTAAAAAACAAAGCTCTTCAAAAAAAGGGTAATGTTACCATCAACAAAAAGTGTATCAGTTATGTACAGAAGACAGCAACACATGTTTTGTCAGCCTGTCTCGAATCCCTTGCTGTCACACATGCTTAAGACCTGCCAATTACAGACTTCAAGCTGAATCATAAATTAAAGGATGCTGCTGTTCCTGGAACTAGCAGACTTATGGAAACAACAAACAAAGTTACTCTGTGGTTTTGTTTATATTCTTCAAGGAGGCCAGGAAATTTAAATCTTATACTTTGTACACTGTGACTTTGGTCAAATTCTTGTCTGTTATCCTCTGCATGGTAACACTACTGTTTTAAATTAAAGTGAATTTGAGTACCGAACTAATCAGTGACTTCGAGTACCCAACAATCAAACATAGCCTCTGCTCTAGCTTCTGTGATCTCTTTTCCACCCAAATCTGACAGACAAAAGAACTTGGAATGGCGAAAGGAAATACATAGCGAAAGTTGCAGCAAAATGCCCATAAAAAGTGGGCAGACAATGAATGCATGCTCTGAGCAATAAAATGTAAAATACTTTTGAAAGTGAGCCAGTTATGTCCCCAATATGTATGTTGGAATTCAGGAATCTAAACTCAGAAAAGCAAGCCAAGAAAGCCCAGTTTACTGTGTTTAAATATTTGAGACATTTAGACACTAGAATTTTAGGCAGAAGCTTCACGGGACAACTAAACTTGTGCTATTAACAGAAGGAAATGGAGAACAGTGTGAACACGTAGGTACAAGAGGTGGTCTCAGGCTCTGGATTCCACTTTATGTGTGTGGTCATTGCTCAGTAGGCACTGAAAAGACTAAGGATGGTGTTCAGTTAAGATGCACAGGGCAATAATCACACATTATTTATCATAAAATTGATTAACATACTTCATTCTCATTTGCAGTAGTTCTTCTAAAGGTAGTATAACCCCCATTTTCAAGAAGGGGGAAATGGATGACACTGGGAATTACAGACCAGTCAGTCTTACCTCTGTGTCAGCAAAATCTTGGAGCGGATTCTCCTGGCAGGCATGCTGAGGCACACGAAAAACAACAAGGTGCTGGTGACAGCCAACATGGCTCCACTAAGGGGAAATCCTGCCTAACCAAGCTGGTGGCCTTCTATGATGGGGCTATGGAACTGATGGACAGCGGTAGAGCAGTTGATGTCATCTACCTGGACTTGTGCAAAGCATTCGACACTGTCCCACACAACATCCTTGTCTCTAATTTGGACAGATATCAATTTGATAGGTGGACCACTCGGTGGATAAAGAACTGGCTGGATGGCCGTGTGGAAAGAGTTATGCTCAATAGCTCAATGTCCAGCTGGAGACCAGTTGCGAGTGGTGTCCCTCAGGGATCAGTGTTGGGACCGGTCCTGTTCAACATCTTTGTTGGTGACATGGACAGTGGGATTGAGTGCTACTCTCAGCAAATTTGCCAATGACACCAAGCTGGGTGGTTCTGTTGTTATGTTGGAGGGAAGGAATGCCACCCAGAGGGACCTTGACACACTTGTGAGGTGGGCTGATGCCATTCTGATGAAGTTTAACCATGCCAAGTGCAAGGTCCTACCCCTGGGTGGGAGCAATCCCAGGCACAGCTACAGGTTGGGCAGAGAAGAGATTCAGAGCAGCCCTGTGGAGAAGGACTTGGGGGTGCTGGTGGATGAGAAAATGAATATGAGCCAGCTTCAGTGTGCACTTGCAGCCCAGAAAGCCAACTGTATCCTGGGCTGCATCAAAAGGAGCATGGCCAGCAGGTCAAAGGAGGTGATCCTGCCCTCGTGAGACCTCACTTGGAGCATTGTGTGCAGTTCTGGTGTCCTCCACATAAGAAGGAGATGGAACTGTTGGAACAAGTCCAAAGGAGGGCCACGAGGATGATCGGGAGGCTGGAGCACCTCCTCAGGTGAAGATAGGGTGAGCAAGTTGGGGCTGTTCAGCCTGGAGAAGAGAAGGCTGCATGAAGATCTCATAACAGCCTTCCAGTATCTGAAAGAGGCCTACAGGGATGCTGGGGAGGGACTCTACATTAGAGCTGTAGTGAGAACACAAGGGGTAATGGGTTCAAACTTAAATAGGAGAAGTTTAGATTGGATATAAGGAAGAAGTTCCTTACTGTAAGGGTGGTGAGGCACTGGAATGGGCTGCCCAGGGAAGTTGTGAATGCTCCATCCCTGGCGGTGTTCAAGGCTGGGTTGGACAGAGCTTTGGGTGACATGGTTTAGTGTCCCTGCCCATGGCAGGGGGGTTGGAACTACATGATCTTAAGGTCCTTTCCAACCCTAACTATTCCAGGGTTCTATGATTCTGGCTAATGTAACATCTACAATGCAGGACAGCCTTTGTCGTGCTGGAAGGATGCCAGGATAACAGCTTTGAAATTCCTCACCGTAAAAAAACAGAGTACTGCATACACTGGCTGAAGCAAAACCTTCACTTCTACTCTCCTTCATCTTCCTTCTTCAGAAACAAAGCAAGCAGAACACTTCTATTATCACTTTTCTTTTCCTAGAGAACCAGAAACTCAGTGTATTCCTTACACAATCAGACAGATCTTCCTTTTATATAAGCTGTAGGTAACAACACGATGGATGCCTTAGAAACAACAGAAAGAGACTGCTGGCTGTGGCATGGTGTTCCTTCATTTTCCTCTCTCACTTTGCCTGTGCCTTCTTCCTGCATGCATGTTCATATTGATTCCTTGGAGATTAGTTCCTTAAAGAAAATTCTCTGTTTTCACTGATATTTGTTGGTTAGGTAATTACTCTGCTTTCGTATAAAGTATTCAAGGGAGCTTTGCTCTGTTGCTTTAAAGGAAGTAACCCAGACAACTCACAACCTAAAATTTTCCACATGTTCAGAGGCTGAGAGCAGAGCTGCTATTAAATACTGTTTTTATTTTTGCATACAGCAAGCACTGTGCATTCCCACCTCCTGGCACAAGTCTGATCGTGGTTACAATATGCATTTTATTAGTGTGGTTTCTCTTCATGGTAAGCAATCGTGTGCCTTAACAAAATAACCCAAATGGTACTTTTTTCTGCAATTCAATTTATGATGGAAATTTAGATTTGAAGAGTCCTTCTCTTCTCTCAGCTATTCTTATTTCTTAGATTAATAAAGAACATTAAGAAGGTGAAGAAAGAGGAGGCATTAACCTACCTACTGCTCAGAATTTTTACTTGCTTCTATTCTATGAATAGAAATTTTGATGGAAAACACAGTATGTGCTTAAAAGATTCATCTACTCCCTACAAAGGTTATCAATTTTCACACAGCACCAGTGGACTTCTTTTTTTCCCTAAGCTTTCTGAAGTTATGACATAAAGGGGAAACACGCATCCACCTGAATCATTCGCTTATTTCTAAAAGACCAACATGTTCCTTTTACATCCCCCATTTTTTCTTCACCATCCAAATGAAGTCAGTGGCAATTAATTAATAAAAGACATCATATTACTAAAAAAATATGGATTTATTGTCCCTGTTCCTGGAGGCCAGTAACAAGTAGAGTACCAAAGTATCAATACTTTGACCTGTCCTGTTTAACACCTTTATGAATTACTAGAGGAAGTAATGTGCATTCTTGTCAAACCAAACTGGAGTAACCAGTCAACATGCTCAAGGGCAGGGGTGTCTTGCAGTGGGACCTAGAGAAGCTGGCTGAATGGGCTGATGAGAACCATACAAAATTCTGACAGGACAAATGCAAAATCCTGCCCTGGCAAGAAAGAAGCCTATACAGTAATACAAGTTGAGAACTGACCGTGTGGGGAGCAGTCCTGTTGAAAAGGACCTTGTGGACTTGATAGACAGCAAATTGCCAGGTTCCTCAGCAGCAGTGAGGGCTAACAGCATCATGGGCTGTGTAAAGAGAAATATAGCAGGAGATGAAGAGAAGTGGCTATCCCCCTTCACTTGGCAGTCATCTGATGATATCTTGCATACTGCACCATTTTTCCCTCCCTCTGCAAAAAGATGTTGCCAAACTGGAGACAGTCCCAAGCCCCATGGAGGGTCACCAGGATGCCCAGGAACTGGAGCATCAGCCCTTGCAAGGAGAAGCTGAGGGACAGGGCTGCTCCAGCCTGGAGAAGGGAAGACTCTGGGAGTACCTCAGAGCAGTTTCCTCCTTGCTACAAGTAGGTCATTGAGAAGACAGAGCCAGGCTCTCCACAGCAGTGCATGGTGGCAGGAGGAGAGTCAATGAGCATAAGCTGAACTGAGATGGTCAGCTTGGAGAAGGGAAACCTTTTTCCCCATGAGGATGCAGCAGTAGAGCAGGTTTCCCTAAATATCATGCAGTCTCCACGCTGCAAGTTTTTGAAACCCAGCTGGGTGAAGCCCTGAGTTATAAGATCTGACCTCTTAACTGACCCTGCATTGAGCAGAATGTTGGAATAGGGAGATAACTTCCAAGCTGAATTTTCCTGTGATTTTATGACTGATATTTTTTTTTTAATCCTTTTTAAAAAAAAAATTCCTTTTTTTTAAAAAAAAAAAAAAAGGAAGAAAAAGAAAAGAGAATAAATAAGAACACAGATTAAAGCTGCAGGTAAGAATGCAGAATATGAATAATGTCTTGATTCAATCTCAGCCTCCCACAGTTTTTCATGCAGTTTTGAAAAAAGTTTGTAATTTAATATAAGGTAATTCTTCACTCAAAACACATTCACACTCATTTAAACCACAAACGACGTCTTATGGAATTTTGAACTGCCCGGACTAGACTCAGAATCTCAGGCCTCATCTAAAAGCTCAGCAGGTAAAACAGTATCAATTAAGAGTGCATTTTGCAATACGGTATTGGCAGAATGCCCAGCACAAAAAAGTCACTTTCTTTCCTTCCAGTACAAACCCTTACTAGTGGAAGACTTCCTTTTCCATAGCATGGACCTGCATATGGACCTCATTAAACTGATTCAGAAATGTCTATATTAACATAGCTTTTGCTGACTATAGGAACTATTGCCTGCTAAACCAGGCAGTCGGAGTTCAATTGTTGTGATTCCACTTATGGCAAGTTTTACCATAGCTACCTTTCTGCTGTACGAGCACAGATCTAAGCCAGTGCTTTCACTAGGCATTCACAGCTAGCCTTGCAGAAATTACCACAAATTATAATATACTGTGCACTAGCTGCAGTTACTTTAAAGTGAAGGAACCTCTTCGAGATGAGGAGCTAGTGTGAACTGAGCTGCTGGAATCCTATTCAACATCCTGTTGATAAACACCGCCTTATACAATAACATAAACAGAGAGCAATGCCAAATTCAGCAATCATTTCAGCTTCTGAACATGGTTCCAGAGCATCATGCTCAGAAAGAAGAGCACTTTCCATACACTCTTGGGAACAGGCTGAAGTAGCAACTGTGTTAACAGAGAAAAGAGTATTTACATTAGCTTGTGTTGGTATTACTAGATATCATGTCATAAGAAATGTTTCATGCCAGCACAATGAATTCGGGTATCTTTACCAAGTGTATTCAAGCCAGACTTGCTTTTTCATGTTTTTTAAGGGGATTGGAGGGAATCTGGAAACTACAATTACAGCCTAAATGAAAAAGTACATAAGCATACGTGAAACAATACATAGTTTGATAAGTATATGTTTCATAACAGATGTATAAAGAGTGTAATGAATTCCTATATTGTTCCTAAGACAATTTAAGATTCATGCTCCTTCACATACCAAACTCAAATATTCTGAAGCTAATTTCTGTTAATTATTAAAATACTACCACAGACTAGCAGCACAGGAGAGTATAATGTCCCCCAAAATCCTTCAGTGAAACTAAGTATATTACTTATTAAGACTGACTACTTTTTTTTTTTAATACTGTTGGAACAAGTCCAGAAGAGGGCCACAAAGATGATCAGGGGACTGGAGCAGCTCCTGTATGAAGACAAGATGAGAAAGTTGGGCTGTTCAGCCTGGAGAAGAGAAGGCTGCATGGAGACCTCAGAGCAGCCTATACGGATGCTGGGGAGGGATTCTTCATTAGGGACTGTATTGATAGGACAAAGGGTAACTGGTTCAAACTTAAAGAGGGGAAGTTTAGATTGGATATAAGGAAGAAGTTCTTTACTGTAAGGGTGGTGAGGCACTGGAATGGGTTGC